>JALIZH010008492.1:0-15580 GCA_030522465.1 Rhipicephalus appendiculatus | reverse complement strand
TTCTTCGTCCTAAACGAAAGAAGTACTAAATTTAGCGGAGTGAATGGAGAATTTTAGTGACTCCGTCTGGTAAAGTGCTGGTGATTTCGAAATACTTGTGATACCGCAAAGCACGAAAGAGCGTCCGTAAAGGCCGTTTAGCAGTTAAATAATAAAAAAAAAAAAAAAAAGACCTCAGGCCACGCATTTCTGTAGCGGTACACGTATTCATGCAAACATAAACGCAGAGTGCACAAAGTTGTCCTTCATCTAATTACGTAGAATTAGACTCTCTTGCATTGTAGCCGCGCTAGATCAAGAACTAAATACTTAATTGTATCAGTCGGGGAACACTATTTATATTGTGGTATAGGCAGAGCACAAGTTAAAATAAAATCTACGCATCTCCACGAAGTTAATCATGACGAGTGGGCGAAGCTCTGCGTATCGTATCGGTGAGTAACCGTACGCTACCCGAGCGTTGCCCCATATAATGCCAATTGAGTGACATAAAGATAAAGAAATGTAAATTTATTTCGCCTCCCAGTCGCCTTAGGCAATTCAAGCAGGATTTAGAAAAAATTGCTGGAGTGGTTGATATGCCTGGAAAGTGAATACAAGAACCCGCCATCTTACCGGTGGCCAGTGGCGTAAATCCATGTAAACCACAAGGGGGGGACACACATTTTGCAATGGCGGCCATTTTGTTTTTATATATATGCTTTATGTTTAATCATGTAAAATTAAAATTATGCATTCCGATAAAATAATGGTATTAATAATAATAATAATAATAATAATAATAATAATAATAATAATAATAATAATAATACTAATAATAATAATAATAAAAAGAACATGAGTATCAGCGCCTGGTCAGAAAAATAGCACTGAGTATCCATCGGTATATAAGCGACATCGCATGGCAAACTTAGTTTGAAATAGCAACTCGTGGGCAGGCACTAGCATTTTTACAACTACGTCATTCAGGTCAAATTATGTAATAAAAATGGTAGCAATTTTTGTGCTAACGCACAAACGGTATTCCCCATCGTGTGTACCGGCTAGAAGTAATCAGTTTCTGTTCATTGAAAGTGCTTCAGATTTCAGAGTTGGTTTTACGGAAAGTGCGTTGTCCTTGACTGTCAAGAAATTCAAATAGGACATTTGGAAGATAAATCTTGAGGGGGGGGACACTTGCATGGAGTGTCCCCCCAGCCTGAACACAGGGGGGGGTCAGGACCCCCCCTGACCCCCCCCCCCCCCCCCACGATTTACGCCACTGCCGGTGGCAGGATACAATTTTAATTTGGGTAATTTATTGGGGCATACAGTGCTAGACGTGTGCATTTGTGTTAACAGCTTTCCTTGAGAAGCCTCAACATGTAGGCATATTTTAGTAGAGATCAACTCATCAATACTCTTCTCGATAGGTTATTTTCGCCGGGAACAGCGATCTCTTACCTTATAATGAGCCTATGTCTACGTTTAAGTCTATTGCAAGACCTTTTTTTTTTTTGTTTGTCTCACATATGTTTCACCTATTCGCCCCGAGCTCGAGCAAAGTCGCCGCCTGGTGGCCACTGGCTGAAGCGCGCCTAGTGTGTGGATTGCGGCCGTGAGTGTGGATTGCTCCTTGCGTCGTCTGCTAGCCACATAAGGCTAGCATGTGCGCGTACCTCATGCTCATCCTCAAAGGGCGGTTTGTCCCGTACTCTTAGCGCAAGTTTAACTGCTTGTACGTTTGCCTAGCACGATCTACAGACACATTTGGCCTTGCTAGGCTGTATATGCACTGCAATAAGATCAGTTTGCCCACTTGCCGAGAGGGCTGTGTATCCAAAGTTCGCCAGGATCATTTCGGTGTAGATGCCGCTTTGTAGTTGAAGCACATCGTAAAGTGCACTTGGCGTCGTCGCAAACATGAGGAGTATTAAATGTTTAAGAAAGGGAAAATTGACAAATACCCGTTTGTAGCACGAAGCCACAAGGAAATCCGTCAATTTTCCCTTTCTTAACCCTTCCGCCACCTTGCGGGTTTCCGCAGAACTCATTTGCCTCACTTGTGTCCATGTGCTTCGAGTTGTCGATGAATTCGCCCTCGCGCTGCCAATTGCTAGCTTCTGGTTCGCTCACTTGGTAGAGCGACCGCCCCGGAAAGGCGTTGGTCCCGGGTTGGAACCCCGGACCAGGACGAATTTTTCGGCAACTAAGAAGCTTTTCTTTCTGAGAAATCCGTGCGGATTTCCTTGTGGCTTCGTGCTACAAACAGGTGGTTGTCAATTTTCTCTTTCTTAACCCTTCCGCGACCTTGCGGGTTTCCGCAGAACTCCTTTGCAGTATTAAATATGGCGTGAAAGCAGCGTTTTAGCGACTCTGTGATAAATGAAGTTTTGCACTGTTGTTAAGTGTCTAACTGTGGCGCTGTTGCTTATCGGTTATGCGACGAGCTTTAATTGTGCTTGAGTAACATTTTATTGTACAGTTCTGGTCCTACTACAGCGAAATATCTCTGTCTAGTAAATTCTGACACTCCGGTACTTAAATTGTCCCTTGAAAACAACAGAAAATGGAATGACACGGATGTGATTAAACTTGAGTCACCAAGCGCAATTTTAACATTGGGCGAAATTTATACAGAAACACCCGTGTGCGTAGATTTGGGTTCGCTTTAAAGAATCCAGATGGTAAAAATTAATCCAGACGGCGTTCCTCACACTTAATTTCACGCAAAACGTCATCTTCTCTTTTTTTTTTCTTTTTTTTACAATATCTTGAGCGCCTTTGTGGCGTTGTCGTAGACTGACGGAAGAATCGGACATTATTCGCTTGAAAAAAAAAAAAAGCTTTTGTCCATCAAATAACCGAACCTTTGTTGCATCACTGTCAAGAAGATAATCAATCGAAGAAAGCTGCGTGCTGAACTGTTGCCTTTTTTATACTGTTATTGGAGCAAGAACAAACACGCGAAAGCGCTGCCAGCCACGCAGCTTTCCTGAATAAGCTTATCAAATGTCGTACGTCCATTTCATGGACAAATGAATAATAAAAACTGCAGATGCGTATTCGCGGTTATTTCAGCTCATCGTCCAAGAATATGGGATTTCTTTCTTTCTCATTTTTTTAGTATCTAAGACCAGCATGCATGAAGCAAAGAATGAATGAAGTCGCATTACAACAGTGCGAAGTAGGCGGGACACAAGCTCAACACTTACAAATAAAAAATACAAGAAACGTGACAGAGTGCGAAAACGCACAGTCGACAAGCACGAACATCCCTTTCAATGGCAGATTCCGTTTCTCTCACAAGTAATAATAACGTTCGGCGAGCTTCGTGCATCCATTCGGCAATGAATGACATATATATTACGAGTAGGCTGCAGTTAGCGCATTTTATTTGCCGACAATCGGCTCACACCGCTCACAAAAATGCGCCGCTGCGTACATTTGTATGCGCGCCGCCGGCCGCCTATCCACACTAGCACGGTAATGGTGCTGCCGCCTGTAGCCCGATCTCGGGGCGAATAGCAACGGTTCTATACCGGGACCGCAACGGAAGACTATGCTAGGTCCTAATGAGCTTCGCCTCTAAAACGTACAGATAAAACAAGAAAAAAAAATCGATTACCGCGGAAAACGCGACCGTGACCGAAGGCTGCAGCGGTTCATTGATTGGCAGATTGCGCTTCTCCCACGTAATAGGAACGTTAGCCTGGCTTCGTGCATTAATGTGGCAATGAAGGTCGCATATATTACCATTGAGCGGTCGTCAACGCGCTTTATTCGGCGACAATCGGCTCCAAACGCCTGTAGTGAAGCGTCGCTGTGTACGTTCGTATACGTGCCACCAACCGCCTATCCACACTAACGCGCCCACGGTGCTGCCACCTATATCCCGATCTCCTGGCGAATTGCCAGAAGCAAAGCCTCCGAGATGAAGAGTTGTTTCGCGACTTGCCCGCTAGGTGAAGGGCGCATGCGCCGGGACACCGCGAAAGAGGCGGATTAGCTATGTCTGCAGCGTTCTTTTTGGGGCAGTCCATTCTTTGTTGGAGAAGATAGATTGGTTTCTTACGGAAGTCGGTTTCATGGCTGTGTTGCAACCATTATTGTTAATTGTGATCAGTGCTACTCAGAGATTCTGCTAACCTTTTAATTGCACGGCAAATGATTGCGTTGGCTTAACGAATCCTCGTTTTATTGAAACTTGCAGGTTTCCTTTGCTGAATGATTCGGCTAAACACTGCGATCGGTTCTAACATCGTAATATCCAGCTTCTTGTTTGCGAAAACATTATCGGCATATTTCTGCCAAGTTAACAGAAATGAAGTTATGAAAGCCTATTTAGTTTACCATTTGTCACCAAAACTTGTTCAGAGTGCATTCGGCCGTTCTTTCGTCTGAATTTTCATTGCCGTTCAGTGAGCCGACTTTATACTTACGCGTATTTTATTTTCTGCAACAGCGTAAAAAACTGGGCGAGTTGGTTGTACTTCATTGTTAAAAGCAGCGCAAAAAGACGAAACACAAGATGAAGGAGGACACAGGACAAGCGCTGAACTAGCAACTGTCATCTTTATTCAAAAGACGAGAATAAATACAAGTATTTTCTGGTATGGTTTGACCGTCAGCATCTTTTACAACTGATGACTTTCAGTGCACCATTATGCAACGTTCTTCACGTTTGTTGTGTTCAACACTGCCAATTTTCAGCGAAAGGGACTTGCACGCGCCATATGAGGGAGCCGAGAAATACTAAATGAAAAATAAATACCTCACCAGTATTTCTGAGCCAGTGTGCAGTGGCGTAGCAAGGCGTGTGATTGGAGGTGTTTGAAACACCCCGCCCAACTTTTTTATCGTTTTGTACGTGCATATACGCGCATACATACAAACACACTGACGAATATACATAAAGGGGGGATAAATCCCCCCTCGCCCCAGAAAAAAAAGTTCTGGCTACGCCCTGTCAGTGTTGCCACAAGAGAACAGTCACATAAATTTCCGGAGCTGACTTTGCTCCGCCGTAGAAGTCTCCCGTATAATTGGACGGCTCTGCAGCATGTCTGAAGCTCAGGAAGTGCTGATAAAGAAATGTTACTTTCACATTAAAGTCAATTTCCTCGTGGCGCTTCTACTGGCTACATTGTCAATTCTGGTCAGGGGCGTAGACAGAATTTTTTTTTTGGGGGGGGGGGTGGGGGGGGGGGCGGCACCACCTTGATGTGAAGTGGGGGGCCGGGCAGGCAGATGTGGTGGAAATGCGTTTGGCGCTCCGTATGCCATAGCAAAAGAAATTCCGGAGGTTAAGGGGGGGGGGGGAGGGGTGGCATGGGCCCGGTGTGCCAACCCCTGGCTACGCCACCGATTCTGGTGACTTAAAACGCCATGATGGCTAGATGGGATGAGGTCAGGTACCAAACATGCATAATGGCCACTTGTGCGTCACCAACGGAGCCACGGAGCGGAGCAGCCGTGGAAACGTTCCGATACGTTACGCGAGCACATGACGAGAAACTCACAGCGTGTCGTGACGTCAGAGTGAAGCAGGAACGGAAACTTGCTTTGTGCAACATGATTCAATTAACCTTTCGAGAGCACACTCATGCTCACCAGCACATTTTCTAGGTTTTTGAGGGTTTGGCCTTTCACTTTACGCAAAGAAACGACGACTGAAATTTTTTTGTGTCAGTCTCCCTTTAAGGCAAGGAAGGAAATCAAAATTTATTCAGCTGCGACGATTCTTACTATTGTACAGCTTCTTTTGAAGGCCACACACAATACAACAATGATGGTTTCAATTAAAAAAATCAGCCCCACGAAAATTAAGAATGCTGTTAGGTTGGCTAGCGGGATATCGTATGTAAAGAAAAAATCGAAAATTGTGAGTGAAAAATGAAAAAAGAAAGTCAGAATTGGCCTGCTCCTAAATCTCCCCTGACAAAAAAAAAATAAATAAAAATAAAATAAAATAAAGAAAAGAAAGAAAAAGACAAACCTTTGCCATTGCGTATGCAGTTGCAATTGAAAAGTGCACTGGCTCCACAGCAGCATCGCCAAAGCCTACAGATAGAAACAAAACCATTCAGAGATGCGCACACCACAATGTTTAGCGTAGAACTTCTAGAGCAGGCCGGTTTAGTTCGGTGTCAGTTGTCATATTCATGTTAAAAACATATTAAAAACGAAGAAATATACTCATAAGTCAATAACTTGACCAATGGGAATATTTTTTTTTCAGATTGAAGGAGAAAGCTAAGTTCTAGCGACAGCAAAAAGGGATAATATTCTTGTGTACCTTATCGGTCTAAATATTGCCTAAAATGAATAAGCTTCAAAGAGCTTGAAGCCCTACGTTTATTAAATGGGTCCCTCCACGCTGAGTAGCCCCTTCAGAAGCGTATTATCACCGACAGCTTTTAAATGCGCGAAATTTCGATACTTTATGCCAGGGTTCTGTAGACGCAATTTTAAACAAGTGGAAGTGTTTGAAAAAAAAAATTACAGGGTTGTTAAAAACAGGTAACTTCAATTAAATGTAATTAATTATCTAATTCTTGTACAGTGGGTCATGGCATATTTATTTACAAAACGAACTCAACGACCGACTGAACTTACACAATCATTACCTGCTGGCGTCAAGCATTCCTAAAAGCGTGGAGAAAAAAATTATCTCGAAACGCCAGCAAAACGCCCCACGTCTAACGCTTCGGTGAACACGAAACTGCCTTCGCCGAAGCGACGGCGCGTAGCAAAAGATTTTACTGAGACACAGTATTGTTACGAGTATATTTACAGTGTATATACAGTAGGTACGAGGCGTAGCGTCGCTGCGCTAAGTCCAAAGCAAGGGCATTGACTGAAGCCCGCGACATCTCAACCTCTACGCCAATAGCGGTGTCCTTTTGCCTACAGAAGCACAATAAAAACCTGTGACGTTAACTACCGGCGGCAGAAGCACCGTCTCGGTGCATCGGATCGTTGTACGTGGTGTAGAGCTTTGGTCAGGAAGCGTGAGCAATTTCAGTAGCTGGTGCGACGGACGAAGGCTTCAGAGTCAACGGCGAGATCTCGTATGCGACTTCGGCGACTTGGCGAAGAATGCGGTAAGGTCCAACGTATACGCGGTAGCAGCTTTTCGCACAGGCCAACGCGACGCGAAGGCAGCCAGAGCAAGACGAAGGAATCAATGCTGAAACGAATATCGCGGCGATGACTGTCGTACTGGCGCTTTTGGTTGCCAGAAGACGCTCACGGGCAACGCGACGTGCAGTGGCCGCGCGAACGATGACGTCCTGAGCACGAAATGAGGTTGAGCTTGTCTCAGAAGGAAGTAGCGAGTTGAGAGGCTGGAGCGGGTCACGGCCAGACAGCGACATGAGGAAGAATAACCAGTAATATTGTGACGTGAATTATAGGCACCTCAAACTCTTCTTCGGCTAGCAGCGTCCTTTCTTCTCCAGTGCCACAAACGCGCATGTGACAAGATACTTTGGGTAAGAAGAACGTTTAATTTAGCGTAAGCTCAGTGTTCGTCATCTCTTCCTCTTTGTCAACAGTGCACGGAAAATAGCAAAAGTAAACCGCGTTTCTATTCGAGGACGCCGTGTCGTGAAGGAACCCATTTAGGTATATTGTGGTACTGCAGACTAAATCTGTAGCAGACTAAATCTGTAGACTATATCTCACAGCACGTAGAAGAAATGTGCCTGAAAATCATAAAAGACAAGGGACAGGGAATATTTAATTGCTGCCTTCATGATTACTTTTTCCGTAGCGGCAGGCATTTTAAATAAGATGGAGAGAGACATTACTACGGAAGTAATAGAGAAATTTCAGTAATTAACTGTTTAATTAATGGAGACAGGCAGTCGGTTCAAGTGGGAGATAAAGTCCTTCCGCCTCGAAGAGCCGTTTTTCGTCACTAGGCTTTCGACAACCAAAGCTGGCAGGGATATATTGTAAAGAATTTGCATTGGGGCTGAGGCTCCCGCTGGGGACACTAAAACTTAGGCGCGGCGAGAATTACACAAGGCCCTGTACATAAAACCTTTGCTCAAAAATATGCATCCGATTCACCACGAGGAACGCAGGCAGGCAAGAGCCAGAGCTTTACATGTTGAGTACGGGATGTACAAAGCGGCAGTCAATACAGACGTCGCAGAATATAGGGACAAAGACGCATTTGCGATTGTGCTGGTGGACAGGCAGGGACGCTTGGTCGCCTCTGGATCGGTCAAAACCCGCTCCTAAGAAACTGCAGAGGAAGCGGCGATAGCACCCGCTGTAACCAATTCTCAATCTGACCTGATTCTTAGTGATTCGAAAACAGCCATCCGAAATCTGGCGAGCCGCAGAATATCGATAACCGCCGCACGATTGCTGCATGGAGCCACGATACCAGAAATTCAGGAAATAGAAATTTTCTGGGTACCAGCACACTCTGGAAACCCTGGGAACGAGGCGGCTCACCTGAATGCTCGAGGTTTCGTCAGCCGGGCAGGTGAGCCGCCCGTTCCGGGGCAGTCCGCCTGGGACGGGCTGGTGTCCTTTCACGACAACACCAATCACTATAATCTAGAGCGGAAACTCTATGCACACTCGCACAAGCGGTTGACTAAGGCGCAGGAATGCGTCTGCAGAAAACTGCAGGGCGCGATCTTTCCCTACTCATACGTGTTGAGTAAAATATACCCGGATGAGATTAAGCCGCAATGCAAATGGTGCCAGGCAGTGGCAACATATGACCATATAATGTGTGAATGTAGCATGGTGCCGCCGCCGCCGGCGGATATTATGCGTGATCCCTCTCTCGAGCACTGGGAGGTCGTGTTGACCAGCTCAGACCAGTCGTCCAGACAAAGGTCGTGGAGTGGGCCTCACAGGTCGCCGTCAACCTTGGGCTGATGGCCATCTTACAGGGCATCGCCCGCAGTTGCCTTCCGACGAAATCAAGTTTTTCCATCCATCCATCGACCAGATTTGCCGGCGCAACCGAAACTAAAGCGCCAAGGGAGCGAAACTAGCATACGACCAAGATGACATCACTGTTCACGACAACGATTGCGTTGGTGTAAGTTGTACAGTTCACGACGCAGCACCCGAGCCATGCGTGCAATCAAAAGCGCATCCCGCACACGCGAAGTCGACCGATGGTTGATATAAAGACGCTCGCTCCCTCTGGGGTTTTCCAGAATAAGGTGGCAGTTGCGCTCTTCCGCGTTTCGGTTTTGGTTACGCCAGCGCAAATGGTCGGAGTTCACCGGTCTGCGAAAATTACCACTCGCCGCATTTTGGAAATCTCAAAGCGGCAGTGAACTCATAACAAGGGGGGCTCATGTTATCTCAACTGCAGACATAACTAATTAGCACAACAAAAAAAAAAACAAAAAAAAAAACGACAAAGTGAAGACGACAGGACGAACGGGACAGGACTCCTTGGCCGTTGTTTTTTTTTTCTTGCGCTACTTAGTTATGTCTGCACTTAATACGCACCAAGTAGCCCAACTCACCTCTCTAATACATATTATCTCATTTAGGCTGTAGTTCTTGCTAATTAAAAAGTAAATTTAATCTTTTTAATTCCTGCTGAAATTGATGTCTCTAGCCATCTTAAGATCTCTGCCGCTACAGGAAAAAACAATTTTGAAGGCAGCAAGGCAACATTACATTTTCCTTATTTCTGAGTATTTCCGGACATATTTCTTGAAAAACCCATTTGCACACGAACATACATGTCACGAGAAATTGTTACGACACTTAGCATAGAAAGCTTGTCACTCATGTTGAAGTTATCATTTTAAGGTTTCTTCTTTGTGTGCTCGAACTCACCGACTATCCGTGCGAGGGGGCCTCACTCCGAGCCGATCGGCTGCCTGGCGAGTCATCAAAACGCAAGCAGCAGCGCCATCGTTCAGGCCGCTAGCATTTGCAGCCGTGATAGTACCTGCAAGAAAGCGACGCCAATTCAAGTGCAGCGCGACTTTCAGTATTATATCTCCCAGCATTTTTTTAAGTGTGGAGCCCTACAGGGGCCCGGCTTGTGGCCCATCCACACATCTCGAGTCATGTGGCGTGATCACGCTCACAGTAGAGCGTTCAATACAGGCCGTGACGAGGCTAGCAACACTCTAAACTAAGTTAAAACGAATGAACAAGGTCTAAAATAATATATTTAACAGAAATAACAAAAGTAAGTGCAATAATTAAACAAAATCGCAAAATATTTTAGAAAATTTTAGAGCAGACGCGCATCGTCCGCACTTATCGAGATTCTCGATCTCGAGAAATCTATGACGCCTTCACAATGCACAATGCGGCATCCGCATGTGTCAGTGCACCGTCGATAGCATTAACTGACAAAGAGATTTCTTTCTTTCTTTCGTTCTGTCTTTTTTTTTCTTTCTTTCTCTCTTTCTTTCTTTCTTTCTTTCGTTCTTTCTTTTTTTTCTTTCTTTCTTTCTTTCTTTCTTTCTTTCTTTCTTTCTTTCGTTCTTTCTTTTTTTTCTTTCTTTCCTTCTTTCTTCTTTTTTTCTTTCGTTCTTTCTTCTTTTCTTTCTTCCTTTCTTTCTTTCTTTCTTTCGTTCTTTCTTTCTTTCTCTCGTTTTTTCTTTTTTCTTTCTCTCTTTCTTTCTCTCTTCCTTTCTTTCGTTCTTTCTTTCTTTCTTTATTTCTTCCTTTCTTCCTTTCTTTCTTTCTTTCTTTCTTTCTTTCTTTCTTTCTTTCGTTCTTTCTTTTTTTTCTTTCTTTCTCTCTTTCTTTCTTTCTTCCTTTCGTTCTTTTTCTTTCTTTCGTTCTTCTTTTCTTTCTTTTTTTCGTTCTTTATTTATTTCTTTCCTTTTTTTCTTTCGTTCTTTCTTTCTTTCTTTCGTTCTTTCGTTTTTCTTTCTTTCTTTCTCTCTTTCTTTCTTTCTTTCGTTCTTTTTCTTTCTTTCTCTCTTTCTTTCTTTCGTTCTTTCTTTTTTCTTTCTTTCTCTCTTTCTTTCTTTCTTTCCTTCGTTCTTTCTTTTTTTTCTTTCTTTTTTTCTTTTTTTTCTTTCGTTCTTGCTTTCTTTCTTTCTCTCGTTCTTTCGTTTTCCTTTTTTTCTTTCTTTCTTTCTTTCGTTCTTTCTTTTTTTCTTTGTTTCTCTCTTTCTTTCTTTCTTTCTTTCGTTCTCTTTCCTTCTTTCTCTCTTTCTTTCTCTCTTTCTTTCTTTCTTTCGTTCTTTCTTTCTTTCCCTCGTTCTTTCTTTTTTTCTTTCTTTCTCTCTTTCTTTCTTTCGTTCTTTGTTTCTTTGTTTCTTTCGTTCTTTCTTTTTTCTCTTTCTTTCTTTCTTCCTTTCGTTCTTTCTTTTTTTCTTTTTTTCTCTCTTTCCTTCTTTCTTTCGTTCTTTCTTTCTTTCTTTTTTTCTTCCTTTTTTCCTTTCTTTCTTTCTTTCTTTTTTTCGTTCTTTCTTCTTTTTCTTTCTTTCTTTCTTTCTTTCTTTCTTTCTTTCTTTCTCTCTTTCTTTCGTTCTTTCTTTTCTTTCTTTCTCTCTCTCTCTCTCTTTCTTTCTTTCTTTCGTTCTTTCGTTTTTTCTTCTTTTCCTTCTTACGCGATGCTCTCTCCTAACCGTTTACTTCCTTCAAATCGGTCTCGGGCAAATGCAGCGCGACTTAGACGAAGGCAGGAGACACATAAAGCACAGACGAGCGCCGTCTGAGCGCCGTCTGTGTGAGCGCCGTCTGCGACGAACGGCGTATGTGTCTCCTGTCTTCGTGCAAGTCGCGCTGCATTTGTCCGAGTATGTACCAACCTGTGTTGCCATCGATGGGCGTGAGAAATCCGCCAGAAAGCAATAAGAAATCCGCCAGATTCCGCTAGATTCTAAAACATATCCGCTAAATTTCCCGCTAAGACTTATTTTATTAAAAAGAAACAGTAAAATTTCGTATGACAAAAGCCTTTATCATTTTATTGCAATAGCAATTATATGGACACTCGCGGATGGTTTTCGCCGTCGGCGTCGGCGTCGGCGTCCGCGTCGGCGTCATTTGCCGTATATGTATATGTATATATATAACCGGCCCCCCGCCCGTCGTTCGTGAGCGTGAAAAGACGCGAGGGGGGGGTCCCTCGAGCGACCTTCGATTTTACGAGCGGGGGCGCGCGCGTTATCTCCCCTTCTCGGCGGCCGACAGCGGGCGGGGGGGTGGGGGGGCGACGTTCGATTTTACGAGCGCGGGCGCGCGCGTTATCTCCCCTTCTCGGCGGCCCACAGCGGGGGGCCGGTGTACCCTTCTACGTGCTGCGCTCTCAACGCGAAGAGAATTCTCTTAAACAAGTGTTTTCTAGAGTTGCGTGAGATCGGATCCAAAAAGAGTTAGCTGCCAGCCTCACTTCGTATAACATTACAATTTTTTGCTATCGCATTCATTGCTTCACCCTTGCGGTGAAACTGTGACTTTTTTAAAGGCTCCCCAAAACTATGAGAGCTGAACTAACATATAAAAAAATCTTCCAAAGAGTGTAACTAGAATGCTAGAGGCTTCAGTGCTACGGTTGTCGTCAACCTCATCATAGATGAGGCTAAAAGTTACAAACGTTCACTAAGGTTGGGCTTTGGGCTAGTTGGTGCAGTATAATTCCAATGTTTCACAGCGCAGCAGGGCGATTTTTCTCCACTGGTCTTCAACGTTGCGATTGATTCCGGGGGGCACTGGCATTGCTTCCAGCAGATGAATCATTGGCTCCTTCATGACGCACAAAGTGTTTTCGACCTACAAAAGTGATGTCTTCTGGAGAACTGTGATGAAGAGAAGTCGCTGCCTGATCTGATCAACTAGCGTGGTAATAAGCCTTATGCATCTTTCTCGCATCACAGCTTCATCTGCGAGGGAGAACCCGTCGGTCTTTCATGCTGTCAACGTACGTCTCAAAGAAGTAGCCCAGATATGGCTTGGGGTTAAAGTGGTCCTCACGTCTGGGCACCTGAACGTCCACCTTCTCTATTGGAATCACGATTTTATGAAGCAAGCTTGAAAGCGAAGTCATGAGGTCTTTCGGCAGCTTTGTTTGATCCACATCTATCGCCTCGAATGTCTTGTTAACCTCTGAACATCTGTCAGAATCGGTCTCAAAAAAAGAAAGTACACCAGATTGATCTGATTCTCGTACATACCGTACAACACTTCTGCCGCGTAGCACTTTTCAGTGCGCCTCGGCATCTCCAAATGCGTCTTCAATTCTGCCCACTGGTCTAAGATCCTTGAAACAACTATTTCGACGAGGGATAGCCACCGCGTGCTGCACTCTTGCAAAATTTTCAGTGGTTCATCGCCGCAATTCATCAGACCGTGGAACTTCTTGTATGCAATTTACCGGGCAGGGGATCTTGCCAACCAGTAGTACGTTTCGCTGATTAGGTATTCCAAGTTTCTCGGCAATGCTTCCGACGATTTTGAACCAGTGCACTGCGCGAGGCATCCGCCAGAAATCCGCTGTGTGAAAATGGCCCGTCAAAAAAATCCGCCAGCCGCTAGACAAACTCTTTTCCCGTCAGAATCAAATAAAAGCCGCCAGATGTAGCGGAAAATCCGCTAAATTGGCATCACTGCCCCTAACGCTGCGCCGGCACTGCGTTGACGCCGTAGACGACGCGCATCTCAACTGCCGTTACAAGCAGGCAGGCGATAAAGCGCAGCAACAAGTAGCGCACATGTCGCACGCCGAGTTTGCGAATCTCCCTTATAAGATTCTACTCGTGTCGGAGAAATCCTACATATGCTTACGTCAAACCTTGGCGTCATCGACGCTTCGGAGAACGGAGCAGTGGGAACTCTAGGAACGGGAATCGCTGGGTGCACGTGCTACGCACTTTCTCAGGTTTCACAATAGTGGAACAGCGATACTTTTTTTTATTCTATGCGCTCTTTTTTGCGATAGCAATTATATGGACACTCGCGGCTGGTTTTCGCCGTCGGCGTCGGCGTCATTTGCCGTATATGTATATGTATATATATAACTGGGCCCGCCCGTCGTTCGTGAGCGTGAAAAGACGCGAGGGGGGGGGGGTCCCTCGAGCGACCTTCGATTTTACGAGCGCGGGCGCGGGCGCGCGCTTTCTCTCCCCTTCTCATCTCCCCTTCTCGGCGGCCGGGCCGGCGTACCCTTCTACGTGCTGCGCTCTCAACGCGAAGAGAATTCTCTTAAACAAGCGTTTTCTAGAGTTGCGTGAGATCGGATCCAAAAAGAGTTAGCTACCAGCCTCACTTCGTATAACATTACAATTTTTTGCTATCGCATTCATTGCTTCACCCTTGCGGTGAAACTGTGACTTTTTTTTTTATGCAGCAAGGCCGCGATCTGTACGGTGTCATAACTAACAGCTAGTATGGACAAAATACAAATATATATTTAGGGAACTGTTTCCAATAACGTTAATACAACAAACACAGAGATGTATTCAGATGTGATGATCAACAAGAAAGATTTCTCGCATAAAAATTAACCGCAATGAAAAATTTCAGGCCGCTTAGCACTAGGAGCGCGAGGCCTGAAGGAAGTGCGGAGCAGGGCAGCCTTCTTTGAATCCCTTCGGTTTTCTCTTTCTTTTCTCCTCTTTTTTCTTGCTCTCTTCTGCAGTTTTTCCTATGTTTTTTTCTTTACTTTTATTTACTTATTTTATTTCTTCCAAGTTTTTCTCTTTCTTCCTCTCTCTTTGTATTTTTCGCTTGCTTCCTCTAATTCAATTTTTGTACGTGGTTTTGCCTGCGTTACGCCAAGCGACAACGACGTACGACAGCCCTGGGCCCCTAAAGTGCTCCGCACTTAATATCATGACCAGGGCACTCGAAGATAAGAAGACTTCTCTTTGGCGCGAGCACGCGCTCAATGTGCTAGTTGGCTATGCTATATATGGGTTTCCCTGCGTTATTATCATCATCGAAGAAGAAGAGGAAGAAGAATTCTCTTTGGCGCGAGCGCGCACTCAGTATGCTACAGCTGGTTATGCTATATGTAGTTTTGCCTGCGTTACGCGAAGCGGCGACAACAGCATACGAAAACAGCCTACGACATCATACGACAGGATACGACAGCATAGGACAGATAAACAACAGTACGGCCCCCTAAAGTGCTGCACACTTAAAAAATGGCGAGTTGCCGCTGGGAAGGCGCACAAGAGGAAGGTCCAGGGTGGAACTAGCTAAATATATTGAAGATTTTAGCACGCCTGATCACTTTTTGTAAGCGCTGCACCTGTTTCAAATAATTTTTTGTTGATTTTTCTCAGAACCTATATTTGGGGTGTTTTTCAGTACGCGAACAGGCATTCCTTTTTTTTTTGATAATAATGATTTTTCATTAAAACTTGGCACACTTCCTTATCACATTATGGGATGTGCCATGAATCTCAATGAGGCGAATCGTGCCACAAAATTTAATATGGCTGCCTGTTATGCGAAGGTGCCCCTAGTGTTAGTGCATATTTCTTTGGTTATTTAAAAACAGTGTTTTTTATTATTCCTTTGATCTCATTTGTTTTGGTTCATTATACCGGCCAAAGCTTTTTCTAGTTCCCTAGAAAAGATCAGGTTTTTTTAATTTAGTGGAAACTGAGTTATAAGTGTTCGCGTAAGGCCC
>JALIZH010008490.1:0-49159 GCA_030522465.1 Rhipicephalus appendiculatus | reverse complement strand
TAAGTGTTCGCGTAAGGCCCATTTTAAATGAAGTTTTTAAATATGAAAAATTAACAAAAAAATAGGACTTGCCTTTATAATGCTCACATGTGCCTAAAAAATCGCACGCATCTCCACGAAGTGAATCATGACGAGTGGGCGAAGCTCTGGGTATCGTATGGTTGAGTAACCTATAGGTTGCGCGATCGTCTATTGGTGTGCGTGAAACACAGACGAGCGCCGAGCGTTGGCCCACGTAATGTTAAATTGAGTGACATAAAGTGACATGAAGTGCCATAATGTCTACGTTGAAGTTGCCGACTAGTATAAAAGGGTTTGTGCTTGTAGGTGTTTTATATTGTTCCGTCACAATTATGATTGTTGTTCGTATATTGTAAACCATTTCTTTATTCACATACACAGATATGTTTTCGATATAGCAACGGTTTTTTATATACCATGAGAGCGGACAGTGAGAGTCGGTGATAAAGCTAGGTCCTAAGGTCCATAATGTGTATGTTGAAGTCGCCGACTAGTATAAACGGTTTGTGCTTCTAGGTGTTTTATATTGTTCTGTCGCAATTATGATTGATATTAGTCTATTGTTAAACCTTTTTTTTGTGTCTCACATTCACGAATCTTTCCGTGACGGACACCGCGGACATGGACGAATAAGGCTCGGCCCTAGGGTGCATCGCCCCTAAAAAGTGTGCTGTATAAAGTAGACTAATTGTCTCTAGGGCTTATCACTTTTAAAATTTTTTTTAAACACTTGGCCTCATACCTAAGGAACTCTGCGGTTTTCCAACTGTCACTGTGCTGTGATGTGTTCACAACAAATGGTGCATGACTTAGGCCTTACGCCGTCCAGGTCATAAAGAGTGCTGAACGCTTCTTCCACGTGGCAGGGACCGGTCCATGGAGCCGGATACATCAGTCCACACCTAGCTTAAGTCATTCTGTAAATCCTCGGTGATCAGTCTGGTTACAACGCGGATTTCTTCTATCTACCGAAAAACGTTTACCCCCGGGCGGCACAATGAAAAGCACTGCGTAAGGCAAATTATGTTTTCATTTCATCCTTTAACCAAACAGCTGCAAGGCAATGAAAATGCATGGAATGGTGTTTAAAGGCCTGCTATGAACTCCCATTGAAGAAGGGGGGAAGGTTTACCGTGCTTCTGAACTTGTGATTAACCCCCGTATTCAGAAACGCTCCTTGACTTGAACTGGACTTGCCACCACCTCAAGGCAGCGCGTTTGAAACGCGTTTGTGCTGCATTGAAGGCAGTTTCAAGTCAAGTTCAAGTCAAGGAGCGTTTCTGAATACGGGGGTAACTCTACATAATTGCCCTTTGCCCATGTACGTACGCAAACGTAGAACACGTCCTCTTCTCATGCCCCGCTGCCCTACAGTCAACTCACTATCCTAACCCCCCACCTCCCCACTGGCGGGTGTGGTTGGCGTCGGCGGACCTTCGCCGACCAGCTGGCCATGGTCCTCCTGGCGGAGGAATATCTATAGGTCTTAGTTTGACCTGTAATAAAGTTGTTTCTCTCTCTCTCTCTACATTAGATCAAATCTTTCTCTTCTCACTCGATGCACTTATTGATCCCTTACCTCTACGAAAACTTTCTGCATCTAACGGCGGTTTGACACTGCCTCCAGAATTCGGAACCGTTGCGAGGTTTCTGCACCTCGCCTGGCATTTCACTGCCTAAGGGATCAGGCCCAACTTTGACCATGCGACGATTTCGAGCGATGACGTAATCACGTCACGCCATCTTATTTGTCGTCATAGTAGCCTCACGGATGACGTCATTATGACATCACAGAGTTTGGCGATCTGTGGCGTCGTGATGACGTTATCAAATGTTCACGTGACTTTTGCATCGTTCGTGTAGACGCCGACGGTCACTGCTCTCGTTTGATAAGGCAGTAAGGCATGCGAGGCTTTTGCCTTAAGTTATAATAACCGGTCACTTGGAACCACAAACGTAAATTTCGTAGCACTTTGCCCAAGCGTTTACGCTCATTTTCCGTTCATACTGATTTATACCAATTATATGACTTGAGTTTTAATTTTTGAGGTACCTTAATGCCCACTGGCCGAACCATATGTTACGAGCGCCGAAGTTGCACGGGCATACCACTCAAGCCTAAAACGTGCACGTCATGCACTCATGTCCGCCAGTGGCAAATTGGAATATGCCAAGTTACGGAGGCCACCACGAGAGCGCCACGATGTAGGCGACTACATAGGATAGACAAAAATGTCAAAATGCCTTTGGTGCACTATGAATTGCTTCTTATTTAAAAGATAACCAGGCACTAAGTACTGCAATGTTAGGTAAGCAAATGTATTGCTTGGTGGTTTCAACTTTAATAAAAGATGCCGCGTGACAAACACTTACCGCCTTCTTCGACGAACGGAGTTGGCAAGCTGGGAAACTTGTCAAAATCGGCACGTTTGTATTCCTCGTCCTCCGTCACTACAACGTCGGACTTTCCAGACTTCACCGGTATCGTTACCGGTACGATTTCTTTTGCGAGGATGCCGTCCTGTCAACGAACGCAACATTGCATTACACAGCCTGCATAAGGTTTAGCACATTGCATAGCGACAATCAAATGAAAGCATGGCCTGAGGGCCACGCGTAGCTTTCACAGAGGTGGACAAAGCGCGCAGGCGTCACAGTACATGCAATTACGTCGTTACTATGTTTGGTAAAAGGTATTGGTGCTGCGTTATGGGCTCATCCATCTTCACGTATAGTGCGAGCTGAGGCACCACGCAGAACTGAAATCGGTGTCCGGTAAGGACAAGACACAATACTGCGCAATGACCGCTTATTCTTGAACCAGAGAAGATATAAGGTAGGGTTTGAAAATTTCGCACACCCAAAAGTTTTAGATCGATAGTAGCAAACACTCACAGGGTGCCTTATGAATTCGCAAAATACGACTCGAAGGCGAAAGCCGTTTTCTTCTTTTACCTCAATGTCAAAGTCTTGATCAACCCCGCCCCCTTCGAAATATTGATTTTGCACTGCCTCGAAGATCGGAGCCATTGCAAGCTTTCTACGACATACCTGATTTTGCACTGCCTCCGTGATCGGCCCACCTTTGAACGATAAACCATAGCATGTGATACAGTCATCACGCAGTGACGTCACGTGACGCCAATATGGCACGATGATGCCGTACTGACGTCATGGTGACGTCACAAATCTTGGTGATTTGGGACGTCATATGGCGACGTCATTAGGAAGTGATTTATTACATCACACGTGTTGACGACGCCGATGGTCAATTTTCGTGTTTCATGAGCAAAATAAGGCTTTCGTCTTAATAAAACCATGTAGACTTCATGTACTCTATAGCAGAAGCAAGTCGTATACGAATGCCTCTGAGTAGTGGCGCAGTCCCACACGACGTCAGTGTATCCACTGATCATCTCTTTCTCTCTCTCCTTCCCATTTCCTATTCCCCAAGCATAGTATATCTTTCCTGCTTAACCTCTCTGCCTTCTGCCTTCGTTTCCTCCCTCCCTGCTCCGCATGTGCAGGTATTGCAGCTTTATTTCAGGAAAGTTAGAATGCCAAGTTTATAAGGCGAAAGCATTAGATGCTTCATGAAAAGTGAAAAGTGCGGCGTCGTCGTCCCGCGTCGGCTGTGTCAACACAACTGATAAAAAAATAGCATCACGTGATGACGACAGCATATGGCTTCATCATGACGTTACAGATCGCACATATTTGTGGCGTCATCATGGCGTCATGATGACGTCATCACATGAAATTGTCGCGTTGCACTGCCTCTGTGATCGGCCCATCAATCAGGGAGGCAATCACGGAGGCAGTGCAAATCTACGTAAGGCCCAGAAAGCTTGCGGAGGGGGGGGGAGTGTAGGAGGAACAATACACCGACTGAAGAAGAAGATGACTTTCGCCTTCGAGCCGTCTTACGCATATGAATGAGGGACCCTTCGAGCTTTTTAAAAAAAATGGTGGGCAAGAACGGTCGTTGGATACCAAGGGATAGAAAATGTTGCCAAAGAAGGCGAAAAGTTGTGGGTGGTGACGAAACAAACAAACAAAAAAATTGCAGGTACGAAATGAAACCACTGCAAGCGGTACACTGTAAACTGGAGATTATAGCGAGAGGTCTTTGTCCGGCAGGTGATAGAAGATAGGCTGATGATCATAGCGAGTAATGCTTGTAAATATCTCAAGAACATCTTGCATTGATATCGTGCTAGCCTCCTAAAAGCAGAGCATGTTTTAGCAAAATTTTCCTCAGAGAACACAAAACAGTGAGTCGCTGACACGTATGCACTATCAAATTTTGATTAATTGAATTTTTAACGCTCAGCCATCTTGGTGCAGCACAGGCGTAAAAGGAAATAATTGAGAAATATATCGCTTGTTCCAACACAGAGCGTTATAAAAGGAAAAAAAAATCTGACGCTGTTGCAATTGCGAGCTCATCAATCGTTATAAAGGTGGGTACGATACGATACTCTAATCTTGGACGTTTTCTATCGCTTTGGAATCGTAAGCAGCCAAGTATGCTTCGGTGCGTGGCCATGACGGGCTGTTTTTGGTGAGGTCTCGATACATTTGTTATCGCATGGCTGTGTCACGAATGTGAAAACCCTTAGTGGTTGCTGCTATAAATTTTTATGTTGCTTCAATAAACTTGAGTTTAAGGTTGAGCGCCTGTCGGGCGTATGTCTTGTTTACGTGCCCGTTTCTTTCGCGCTCCTTTGCTCTGCATCAGAATTTATACGATTATT
The DNA here is from genome assembly GCA_030522465.1 of Rhipicephalus appendiculatus. NCBI lineage: Eukaryota > Metazoa > Arthropoda > Arachnida > Ixodida > Ixodidae > Rhipicephalus > Rhipicephalus appendiculatus. The sequence goes on along the minus strand of JALIZH010008490.1, from coordinate 44,381 downwards.
TGCTCGGATAAGTGAGACGCAGTAATATGACACTCTCTCGTAGTCATAGGCGTGCGCAGGATTCCCCATCAGGGGGGGGGGGGGGGGGCGAAGGTTCGTCGTAGCGCCTCCCTCCCTATTAAGTCAATGTATGGGGTAGACTTTGCGCCCCCCCCCCCTTCTTAGGTGACCCGGGGGGGAGGGGCGGCCGCCCCCTCTGCCCCCCCCTCGTGCGCACGCCTATGCTCGTAGTGTTTTGAATGTCTGATAACTATTTCAAACGAAACAGGTAAGAATAAATAGGACACTGATGAATCGACACTGTCTCAGAAATATTGCGCAAGAGCGGTATTACCTTTGCAGCTGCTGTGCTTCTCTTGTAGCTTTCCATTGCGAAACTGTCTTGCTCTTCTCGCGACACTTGGTACTTCTTGGCAGTTTGCTCTGCGCAAGTCCCCTGTGATGTTAAGTGAAATAAGTGGTCTGTTCTCACTCTTGACCTAATGAATGATAAACCACAACAGACCATAATACTACGGACAGCTGTCTCTATGATAGAACTAAACTTAAGAGTACCAACTTTCACGCTGCGTTGGCAGTGCCAGGCAGGTTTTCCCTCATAACAAAGAGTTGTTTTAACAGCCTTCGTGGCACGCGTTACAGAGCAGAAAGAAAATGCTACGCACCATGTGAATATTGTCGTAGGCGTCCGTCATGCCGTCATGTACAATGCCGTCCTGTAATTAAAGTCGCAGAAGGAAACTGTGAGGTGTGGCAACACAATCGCGTTGCTTTTTATATTTCCTACTTTAAAGTTAATATAGAATATACATTTACCATTGTCTGTACTTTACAGTGTATATAATATAGATAAGCCTTAGATTTAATTTATTTTGATTCTTTGGTGCATAGCTGCGTAAGTTATGTCGAACACAAACGGGTCGCTATCATCATCGTTCTATTAATGAAGTATTTCGCTGCTGGGTAGGCAAAAGATAGATATTTAGTTTTTTCTTACAATTCACTGTTTAGTAAGTGGACATTTTTACACAATCAAGTTTATCTGTCAGTTGAAACTTAGCGGCTTTTTACTTTCAATTCAAATTCGCGTGCAGTGAACTTCGCTTGCCAAACGATGAGCGACGATACCGCACAAGGTCCGAAGCATCCGCTTCCAGATCGAAGTATAAAACATAAAAAAATTAAAACAACAACATACACTAGTTCTTGAAGCTACAACAACACACACACAACACAGCACACGCTAGCTCCTGAAGCAACACAAGTTATCTTGCGCACAATGACTTCATAACTTGTCATAGCCCACTTGGCACATTTAGGCGCGTGTTAAAGAACCCCAGGTAGGCGAAATTTACGGAGCTTCTCCATTACGACGTCTCCCACAATCATATTGTAGATTTAGGACCTAAAATGCTAACAATTATTATTATTATTAATATTGTAATACATGCGTATCATTAGGTTTCCGAACATTTCCGTGAGCTATGGACAGTTAGGTCGTTTGGTTGTAATTTTTAATTTCTTCGCTATTAAGTGGAGCATTCAACTTGCTCTGCCAATATTTATTTGTGTGATTACAGAGTTGTTATAACAGTGATGTAATTTCCCAGCGCCCCCCGACACCTCAACACGCGGACGCTAGGGCCTCTAAGAGGAATTAAACTACCTTATTCTTTTTTCTCGTTTCCAGTGTTTTTTTAAAAGGGCGACAGGTACACGTCACTTCAGCTAGTTCTCTTCTCTCATGTGCAGCCCAGCGCACTTTTGTGAATTAGTGGCATCGTTTCGGACCGCTGCATTTTGTGCACGCTTTCCTGGCTAGCCATCACTTTTAGTTGCGCAACTCGGTTATATTGCATTTGGTACACAATTTCAATGTACACAGTGTAAAAATAAGGGATGCGGCTCAGCCAGGCTAACTCATGCACGGCTTTAGTCGCATGTCTGTGTATCCTGCGTCGCGAATAAACTTATATATAAAAAAAACCGGCAGTCCTGCGCGGAACGCGCAGCACAGTCACAGCGACAGCTGGAAGAGCGGCCTCTCATAGCCCGTCTTAAACACTGTTGAGGCAACTACTACAAGCACACTTGCATGGTACCCACTACGCCGTAAATCATAATTTTTTGTGTAGCGGGGAAGCAGCCACTATGCCATTATCTGTCATTTTTCAGAAAAGCGTGGTACCCGCTACACTCTTGTAATGCATTATGTGCACTTTGTTGATGCTGTAACTGAGGACGATGAAGAATTATGTCTGAGGCTTTTGTAATGGGTTGGAGTATTCAACGACCCACTCGTTACGCAATACGCATTGTGTGACGTCTGGTTGTTGCTTTACTTTTGCAAAACGCTTTATTACACATGTTAACGCGATTCCTTACCCGACATGAGGCCTGCATAGGGTAGTTTGCAACGGCGTTTGAAGCACCGGCGCAGCTAAGTGGTAGACTACTGGGCTGCCGCGCAGAGGGCCCGGTTTCGATTCCCATTCTGCGCTGGCTATTATTGTTTATTTAGTTTTTTTTATTTCGTGCGATAGTGGTTACGGACACCGGCGGCGGCGGCGGCGGCGGGCAACTACGGTGCCAGAATAGGCCCTTGTGGTGATCTCATAACAGCTTTCGCTGTAAAAAAAATAAAATAAAATAAAACGCAGAATGTTTGCACTAAGTTGCGTGAAGATTGACACACCGAAGCACGGCGGGCCCGTCAGATTTCCCTGGGCAACCTGTTGCTCTCTTTCTCTATATAGCCGGATGGCTCCCTTTGTTTCTCTTTGGTTTTCTCTTTATCCCTTTCTTTGTCTCTATTCTCTCTGTTTTTCTGTCTTCCTTGTCTCTGTTTATTTCTATTTCCTTCTTTCTTTCTCTCACATCTTTTCTATTTCTTTCTCTTCCTTTCTCTTTCTGTCCTACCATTGTCTCTCTCTCTCTCTATTCTGGCTTGCTTCATCTTTCTTTCTATCTTTCATATTTCTATATATTTCATTTTCTTGTATTCTCTCTCATTCTCTCGTTCTTTATCTTTCATTTCCTTCTCCCTATTTCTATCTTTCGCAATCTCTGTATGCTATGCTTTACTCTGTCCCCTGCTCCTTTCCCTCATCCTCATCCTCAAATTTCACGTCCTCACTCTAACTTCCCTTTTCTGCCCCTCGCCATACGATACTATACAAGTCTATGCTATGTTCTGTCAGCGTCCCTGGATAGCTGAGCACTTGAGACACCCGCCTACGGATCGTGGTACTCGGGTTTGAATCTCGCCGCCTCATGAAAATTTTTTTTCGCCGAGGTTTTCCCTGTCTGTCTGTCTGTCTGTCTGTCTGTCTGTCTGTCTGTCTGTCTGTCTGTCTGTCTGTCTGTCTGTCTGTCTGTCTGTCTGTCTGTCTCTTTGTTTCTTTATTTCTTCGCCTTCCTCATCACGCTGACAACTTTCCTTCGCTTTGTGCTTCCCTCATGCTATAAGGAAGAAGAGGATGAAGAGAGCGCGTGCTGGTTCATGATGACCGTAATTTTGGGGTTACGACACATTACGCCAACTTCGGACAGCTTCACTGCTAATAAGTAAACAAAAAAAAGAAAAGATTGTGCAACGCCGGCTGCATTTGTTGCCACACTTTCCATCTTTTTAAAGGGGTCGTGAAACGTTTTCCGAAAATTTTTAACTACGTGTGTATTCAGAATCCTCGCCGTCCATTCAATACTATGCCTCGACTCGTTTCATCGTCCGGGTTCATTTAATAACTATAAAAGCACAGTTTCGATTCCCCGCTCACGTTCCCTTCAACTGTACAGCTGACGTCACTTTAAGTGAGCCAATGAAAAGTCTGTGTCGTCGACAAAACATGGCGACGCAGTGATGTTCGCTGAGCCATAGTTGACCGAGGTTCGCAGCGTCATACCGTTTCGACTGCTGCGCGGTAAAGCCATCACGAACTTTGTTTACACTTTGTTAGGTTGTGCGGCACTGTCTGACGACGCACACGGTAGGCATAGGGAGGACTAAGCCACCCAAAACGCGCCATAAAATACAACCTCACGCAACCAGTAAGAAAAACACTGGGACGCTGCGCCGAGCGAGCGAAGGCAACAGGTGCCGGAGCCCGAATGCACTTGAAAGCGGAATTGAGCGGAAGAAAGCAGATCACTCGCTGTACTTCCACAGTGTACACCATAGAGTTTCATGGTATACACAGCTCAGAGCGCAAAAATTGATGTGTTATATTTTTCTCTCCTAGGTTCCTATAAATCTATCACTTTGGGGCAAAAGAAAGCTAACGCTCTTTTTAAACTTCTCTTACCATGACGTTTCACTGACTCAAATGAGAGTGCCCATGGCGGCCGGTAGGGCCACATGGTCGTTTAGGAGCCCGAGAAAACTGCGATTTCAAACGGACATCATTAATTATAGGCTGAATATTGCGCCAATATATTTCGGAATCGGCATGTCTAATCCTTATTGAAGCAGGGAAAATTACAACCGGGCAGCTTCATTTTCGTTTCACGATCTTTTTTAAATGCTTTAGAGTGAAGAAAGATAGTTCCCGTATATCTGTTAGGCTGCGCTTTCGATGAGAATATTCAATTATAAACTTGAAAGCAGTTGTCATTTGCAAACATTGAGCAAACCGACAAGTTATTTTCCCAGCACCCTCCGTGACCAGCTAGGTATGTCACTCACCTGCAAATGAATCCCACCGTACGGAGTCTCCCCTCGAGCCAAGTAGTACGGTATGTTCGACATGCTTTCCATTCCGCCGGCAACCATAACAGCCTGAAATTAAGATAAGGCGTGGGAAATGTTCATCTTCGAATCAAGTGCACAGCAATCGCTACCCTATTGGCGCTATTCAGAAGCAGGCACGATCGCACAAGAAGCACAATAAGTTGAGCAGGTATAGCACAAAAGGTTTCATTTAGTGCTAAATAATGTACAGGCCACCACACGTATTCATCGTACGTGTCCCAGTGCAGCACGCTATTGTTTGCATGGCTTCCTGAGACCGCGGAAGTCTACATGCTGGGAATGAGTGGTTATTTTTTTTTCTTTTATGGAGATAGCTGTTATATGTACACACTCCAGAAGCTTGTCGCTTTGGTCTCAAGATCGGCTAAATAAAGTATGCTGAGGGACCTCTAGCTACATTTTCCTTTATTCATTGACCGACTTGTTGATTTGGTTTTGTGCTCTTTCAAGTTTTTTACTCTGCACATTTATTACGCAGCTGTCTGTACGGAATCTCGTGTGCTTGATATGTAGGACATCTTTACTGTTTTGGGGTAGATGGCTGTGATGAAGCCTCCCTTAACGCCGCTCAAGAGCTATTAGACAATTGCATCCAGGGACATGTGCAGATATTAAAATAGTCAGTTTACACTTTCGAGCTGCTATGCTTCCCCTGTGTGATACTTTCTGTTCAGAAGGAATTGTTTGTTGAACTAGTATTTCATCTTCGCCCCTCGCAACTCACCTGAGATCCACACATGAGGCTCTGAGCTGCCAGTATGATTGCTTTCATTCCCGAAGCACATACTTTGTTAATTGTTGTACATGGTGCGGATAGTGGCAGTCCTGAAACAAATCAAAAGTGACGCAGGTATTACAATTCATTTTTGAGTTTAACAAAATATACAAGGCCCTCGGTCATTGCATTTCAGTCGCTCAATGTGACAAATGCGGACGCCAAACAGCCTGTCAAGTGCTCGCTTTCGCACAACTACTAAACAACCCAAAGTAGGTGACAGGGGGTGTGTGTGCGTAGTCGGTGGTAAAGAAGCCTTTTGTAGCTTGGAAACAACAACCTCGTCCTCCTCCTCCTGCCTGCTTTCCATTTTATCACGGTGCAATAATATGAACACTCCCGGCGCTATTTCGCCGTCGCCGTTAGGTTCCGTATAAAGTTCAGGGATGATAACATCAGTCCCTGCTTCGTGCGTTCTATGTGCGAACAAAAGTGGGAAAGTGCAGCGGACGATCGCGCCTCAAATGAATAGAACACGCGTTTGCCGTCTTCGTTCGCACGAAATGTCCTTAGGGGCATCGGGAGTGGGGGGAGGGGGGGGGGGGTGGCTGTGTAGCTTCGACAGAAAATGTGTACCATGAAATGAAGTTGTTCAACCCATCACGGGAAAATAAAAGACGGCCGAGCTGGCCAAATGAAAAGACCAAGCGCTCTGTCCTTTTGTCTGGCCAGCTCGGCAGTATCTTCTTTTCCCGTGATGGGCTGTACCAGTTCAAGAACGACAAACGAACTTGCCGAATATTCAACGCTCGTACTTTAATATGTCGGTAGCAGTCGTGCGTGTTATATGGTGACAGGGATCTGCAGACGGCTCATACCTTTCCACGTGCTGCGTTCTCGCCGCTAAATTCACGCGAAGCGATAATTTATTGCTTCGCGTTAACTTATTGCGCGAAGCAATAGATTCATGACAGCTTGCCGGTCGTTTCGCTCGCTACGGCGGCTGCGTTTGCTCACACCAACCTTCCGTTTAGTTTCGCCAAGAACGATAGTAGAGCTGTGCACGGACCGTATTTTCATGCCCAAGCCCGGTCCGGGCCCGCTCACTGCGTCGAAGGCCCGCCCGAGCCCGACGCTAACGGGCTGCGAGCCCGGCCGGCCCGGCCCGACATTATGAAGGTTTGCTGCAGAAACAGGATACTGTTTTCCGATAATGTGGAATTTTAGTGAAGACATCAAAGTGAAACATAAGCAACCGACACATGGCAGTCACTATATACACATATTGTAACTTGTCCCGTAAAAATAACAAGCTGTTCAAATGATTCGGGCTTTAGTGAAGTGCGGCGCTCCCACATCACATGTACCGCCGAACAGGAGTTTGGTTCGGCGCTCGTTCTGGTAGCCGGAATTGCTGATATCTTTCTCGCAAGCATAGGAAGCTGCGCATATTTAGACTTCTTGTTCTTCCAGAAGTTTAGTACCTCAGATGCCGGGCAAGTGGATGATTCCATGACAAAGCGTAGCGCGAGGAAGATGAGACACAGGAAGAAATACACAGGACAGGCGCTAACTGGAAACTAAAGTTTAATAACATGAAAATCCGCTGTTTTATAGTTGGCACTGACGAAAAGAAATCACGTGAGCATTGTTATTAAACTTTAGTTTCCAGTTAGCGCCTGTCCTGTGTATTTCTTTTTGTGTCTCGTCTTCCTCGCGCTACGCTTTGTCATGAATCTACACCAACTCGCCCAGTACGCTACCTTACTCCAGATGATTCCATGGATAGATAATGATGATGATGGTGATGATGATGATGATATATGCTGTTTTATTGCGCAAGGGCCATTTCATGACCAAAGAGCACTAGGACATGACGTGGGATGTCATCACTTGGGATGTGAAGTGGCTGTATAAGGGCCTGAAATTCCGCGCGCTAAGGTGGGCAAAACATATAGGGTGTGTTCAGATAAGAACGTCGGTGCATGTCCGCCGACCCCCTTTAATTTCGCCGAAAAAAATATATTTTATTTTCCGAGTCCCCAGGACCACAAAACCACTTTTGGTTTCGCGAGAAAAAATTTCACCTTTTTTAAAAAAATTCACAAGTCTCCACTGAGCCGCCACCGCCTCTTTCGAATTTCGCGAAAATGGGATTTCGATGAGACGCTACAAAAACACTATTGTAGCTGTAGGTCCGAAAAATTTTCTCCACATACTACGGATAGATTTGTTGAGAAAAAATTATTACTTTGCAGTTTTGATGTTGTTCTGCTAAGAAAAAAAAATCGCGAAATCGACACAAAGCTCAATAATGCTCACATTTAAGATTTTTTTTACTCCACAAGTATAAAAGTCAGACTTCCCAAAGTTTTTCAAAACATTGCCATACGTTTGGTCAACAAGTGTGCTGAACCAAATACCTGAGAGTGTTTTCAAACGTTAACCAGAAATGTTCAACTGAGGACATGTCTCTCAAAAATGCAATATTTTGAAGGTCATTTAAAAAAAAAAACACCATCTTCGATTTTCTTTAAACTCACCAGAATTAAAGCCAAGCACGTGTTCTGACTTAATCTGTAAAAACATGTTGCATTATTTTTGTGAGGTCGGAACTACGAAGCACGAAAAGTGGCCAAATTGACGTATAGTGTGTAACCACAACATTGAGCGAGCATGGAGCAATAGTTGCCATTATCGTTATTTTTAGGTCGCGAATGTCTTCTGTGGATTGACGGATTGTCAGAAATAAAACAGGAACCATTGGTTTTGAAGAGGAAATTATTACTACATTTTTTACGCAAGTCACAAAAACTTCTACTCGGGTCCCAGCAACTCAGCATGCCGCGATAATGAGTCGCACTCTTCGCAGGAATCGCTTTCAAAATTTTTCGCGCATGTGAGCCTGCGTATGCCTCATAAAGGTGGTGGCTGGAGAGGATCCGCCGCTGGATATTTATCGCTTCCCATGGCACGTCGGTAATGTGATAACGCAGACGGTGCGTGTCGGCACAAGCGGCGCCTCTGCAGCACGACTGCGCTCACCCGCTCCCTAAAAAAAAGAAAGAACATAAACAAGAAACAGCTCAACTCGCTTAAGAAAGGTCGGAGTAATAAGAGAACGTCGGCTTTCACTTCCGTTCGTCGTCGACAACCCGGCAGTCCGCTGCTGTTGAACGAACGTGAGTACGCGTGCGCGTATTACACTCCCCTGATATTGATGGCCACGTTGTGGAGCTCAGAGCGACCGTTTTCCGCTGACTACCGAAAGAGGCACACGAAGAAGATTGCCTACAAGTGGAACTTTAGATGTGTGAAAGATTTGAATGTCGCCTTACTAAGGAAGCGCATGCCAGAGAAAGCCTCATCCATCAGAGAAACCGATATTTTGTGTCAAAGCTGTTTCAACCGCTTCAAACAGATCGCCGTAGAGTCTCCAGATGCATCTCAGTCTGACGCAAATTTTGTTCACGAACAAATCGCTGTCGAAGAGCTAAACGTACTCGTTAAGACAACCGACGTGACAACCCTGAAAATTCCGGCGAAAGTGAAAGCACAATGCCGAGTGTCTTACGCCAAGCATAAGAAAGCGGAGATCGAGGGCGCTATCTCCAGGACAATTTCTGCTGTCCTTACAGTAGCGTACGGCACTACAGAGGAACCTGGTCCTTCAGTAGAAACCTGCAACACGTGTCGCGAGTGGCTGCGCAACCTAAAGCACACATTCAATACCTGCGAATCATACTATGAACGCTGCCGCCTCCTGACATTGCTCCCTGTGAACCTTTCTCATCAAGAGATTCAAGAAATGATTCAATCCGCAACTCGGCACCTCATTCGGAAATCCAGAAAATACAGACACCCGGGTGTGGTCAAATCCGAACCTCTACACCAGATCGAAGCTGAAGCCAGAAAACATACAGGCAGCAGTGAAATACTATACTGACGATGAGCTCAACTCCACCCAACAAAGCCCAAACAAGAAAGATTCTATTGCAATTAGTTGTAAAGGAGAAAAAAGAGTACGTTTCAAAACGGCTGATGACCAGGTCCATTCGGGAAACATTTCGTCTACTTAAAGCGGTTCACCCTGACACAGGAATCGGGCTCACGAAGTTCTCCTCCTTGAGGCCGAAATGGGTTGTGTGCTATGAAGTAGTAACAGCGCAATATTCACACGGGGACAAACAAAGAATATTGTGAATATTGCGCTGTTACTACTTCATAATGCAAAACCAACTAGCCCAAAGCTTCACTTTACTAAGGGTTGTGCGCACAAGGTTGCTTCACCAGGAGCAAGATACGCACAAGTGCTCCAGTGACGTTTGTGACTGTCTAACTTGTCTGACTATGACTTGTGACTATGACTCCCTGTGTATACAATAGGGGTGAATAAACAGTTCCTTCCGAGAGCTCGACTTGACTACATTTATAAAGATCTTGCGGTTAGTCCTTAAGCCAGGACCAAAACTGCGACGCGTGTACGCACGCAAATGAACAAATTTGCACTTTAAGGCAACTATTTGGTTTTATCTGTCAAGCTGTTGTCCCTCGAGCACAACAGATGACATTCAGGACCTAAAAATAACGATAATGGCAACTATTGCTCCATGCTCTCTCAATGTTGTGGTTACTCACTATACGTCAATTTGGCCACTTTTCGTGCTTCGTAGTTCCGACCTCACAAAAATAATGCAACATGTTTTTACAGATTAAGTTAGAACACGTTCTTGGCTTTAATTCTGGAGAGTTTAAAGAAAATCGAAGATGGTGTTTTTTTTTAAATGACCTTCAAAATATTGCATTTTGAGAGACATGTCCTCAGTTGAACATTTCTGGTTAACATTTTAAAACACTCTCAGGTATTTAGTTCAGCACACTTGTTGACCAAACATATGGCAATGTTTTGAAAAACTTTGGGAAGTATGACGTTTATACTTACGGAGGAAAAAAATCTTAAATGTGACCATTATTGAGCTTTGTGTCGATTTCGTGATTTTTTTTCTTAACAGAACAACATGAAAACTGCAAAGTAATAATTTTTTCTCAACTCAAACTATCCGTAGTATGCGGAGAAAATTTTCGGACCTACAGCTACAATAGTGTTTTTTGTAGCGTCTCATCGAAATCCCATTATCGCGAAATTCGAAAGAGGCGGTGGCGGCTCAGTGGAGACTTGTGAATTTTTTTTTAAAGAAGGTGAAATTTTTTTCTCGCGAAACCAAAAGTGGTTCTGTGGTCCTGGGTACTCGGGAAACAAAATATATTTTTTTCGGCGAAATTAAAGGGGGTCGGCGGACATGCACCGACGTCCTTATCTGAACACACCCTAATATAGGTATTAAAATCATGGGAGTGACGTGAAATGTGTGTAGGCAGAATGAATGACAAGTGGTCGTGATAATCCCAAAGCTCATCTTTTGTGCTCTTCGCTACGTGCTGGAATACAATTCAAGCAGAACGTCTGTATTTTTGGCTTCATTTGGGCTTTGCGCCGGGCCCAGCCCACGTGATAAAAAAGAAAGTAGCCCGAGCACGGCCCGGGCGCGAAATGAGAAGACGTCGGCCCACCCGAGCCCGGCCCGGCCCGGGCTTTCGGGCTACTAGAAGCACGTGTACATCTCTAACGGAGACTAAAGGAGTTGGCTGCTAGCTTTACGTCGTATAATATTCCAATTTGTTGCCATCTCATTCACTACTTCTTACGGGGGAAACTGTGACCTTTGATATATAGGATAACCAGTGCGCTTTCGAGCTGCTGGCTGGATGCAGTACCACGCCAGCACACGCGGTGTTGTGCCTAAAGATCTACCAATGCGGTACTGTGAGGTTCCACGGCTAGTCGTATCTGCTGAATCTCAAACCATTTTCAGTATGCATAAGTAACTTCATAAATCAAACATAAGCACCCAGCATCGTAGTCGAGCATTCAACGTCTCATGACGAGGTTGGTAGGTACCAGTCGCGAGTATTTCTACCGGCCGGACAGGTTTATCGCAGGTTGGGTGCGATCAGCCAAGAGCTGAGGTCAAGGTAAGAACTATAAAGTAAAGATGAGCCAATGTTGAGCAGGAGGAAGCGGTTCAGTGCAGCGAAGGCAGTGCCTGTCTTTGGACGAGGCGAGGCAGAGGCTGAGATTTTGCCCAAACGCATAGCAGGTTCTTTTGTCTGATTTGGCTGAGCGATTCATGTATGCGTATGCAACGCTGTAATGCGCCCATTACGGCTGCGAGAAATGGGCCAATGCCCTCCGAACGGGTACATGACTGGCATGCGGTGCCATCACCGAATGGGAGCGAAGCTACAAGTTTCGGTAACGACAGCAGGAGTCCACAAAGGTGGTCATTGGTGGCCGGTTATCGGGGAGTTCGAGCCCACTCGTCGAAATATTCCTGCTCAAATATCCGGTTAGTTAGTAGTGACGTCATCCCATTTGGCTGCGAAATGTCTTTACAAGGTGCCTGTCGTTCAGGAAAACGTCCGATCAGGGATTGTTCTTTGCAGCATTTTAGCTCCTTAAATTTTAGTTTCCCAGATAAAACGAAAATGCGACTCTGGCGTCAAGCTGCCCGGGGATCGCAAAGTGTATTTTTTAGATGCGAAGCATCTTATGCTCGGGGCTATGTCCGTCCCGCGTCCCCCGTCCCCCGTCCCGCGTCCGGCCACTTTCATGAAGTAGGGAAGCACCCATTATGCGAAACAGAACACTGTAGTAATATGAAGGCCGTCAACCCTACTACAATCATCAGAGTCATGGCCGAGAGCACAGAGAGGCTGCTTAGTAATGGCTAGGTAGGTGGTGTCTGTCGCCCAGGGTTGACCCCATTCCTTGATCTTGCTTGCATGTGTTTGGAGGGGCTTAGTCCGTCCCTCCTTGCCACACCACCACAACGCATGCACGTCCCCTCCCCCCTCTCTCTCCTACGCTCATCCCCTTTCTCTCCTCTAGGAATCATCTACTCTACGGAGCGGCCCACACGTCCCACAGCGCATTCGCGTCCCCTCCCCCTATGCTCTCGTGCGCTCACCCCCTTCCTCTACTCTTGGAATCATCTTGGAATACTCTACGGAGCGGCTCCGGCGTCCCACATACCTACAGCGCATGGGCGTCCTCTCCCCCTCTCTCCTCTAAGAATCCTCTACTCTACGGAGCGGCTCCGGCGTCCCACATCCCCACAGCGCATGTGCGTCCTCTCCCCCTCTCTCCTCTAGAAATCCTCTACTCTACGGAGCGGCTCCGGCGTCCCACATCCCCACAGCGTATGTGCGTCCTCTCCCCCCCTCTCTCCTCCTCTAGAAATACTCTACGGAGCAGCTCCCGCGTCTCACAGCGCATGTACGTACCCTGCCCCCTCTCTCTCTCCTCTCCTACGCTCCCCCCCCCCCCGTCCTTTCCTCTAGGAATCCTCTATGGAGCGGCGCGCACGACAGGTGGTGTGACAGCTGCATACTCCGCTGTGGGTAGTTCTGCGGTATGAAAATGACGGAGCGCGCGCGCCTCATTCTCTCTCCTGTGCAGCGCCGCGATGAGCGCCCTGGGCCGCTGCCGCGAATCGGGGAGCGGCGACGTTTCTCCCGCTCAAGCTAGCCATCTCCCCGCTGCTTCGCATCCACACATGGTTCTCTTTAGCGGGAGATGGGGAAGATTTTTTTTGTGCTTTTTTTTTTTCACGTATGTGGTCTCAAGGATTACGTGCCATTTAACTCCACGCAGAGAAATATTGCGATAACAACTACATGGACACCCCATGCGCATTTTTGGCATCGCCACCACCAGTGATCGCGGATCAACCCAGAGAGGGAACGCACTGACCATCCCCTTTGTTCGAAAGGTGCGTGGAGGGTACCGGAGGGGCGGGGTTCTGCGTGCCTTTTGCAAGAACTGCGTCGGGGGTGGTCGCCAGTGGTCGTGGGGGCCGTGTCTTGTACAGGGATCGGCAGTCGGTTAATACCTTTGTACGTGCTGGGTTCTCACCACTTAGTTCGCGATGAAGTGATAGACAACACGAATTTGCATTGCAGCACAGCTGATGCCGTGTGGACGCTACGAATGGAGAGACTAAAAATCAGGATCTCAGCAGGAATCGAACCTAGGCGTTCTGCGTGGCAATCAAGTATTCCACCACAGAGCCAGGCCAGGTCTCGAAACTGCTTTGGAAGAAGACCCTACGCAAGAGCCATGTCGGTGCAACGTGAATTATTGTTGCAGGGCTGGCTATCTAATTTTATAACAAAGTAATAAACATTCCTTGTGTTCTTTTATGATACAGGCGTCATGACAGTACAGCGTCAATATTGGTTCCAGTATTGGCTCCGCTTTTATAAGTCAAATATGTATCACATATGTACTCCTAGACTCGGCAAGCTATATTCAAGTGTTCCTCAAACCCGGAGCAATACACTAACGAATGCTACGTATGATATTCACAGCATCGCACTCGAAGTGTGAATCGCGCCGTAGCGCGCGCTTCGTATCATAAAACTGATGTTTGTGCTCCATCATGAGTGCTGACGTTGCGTCAGACTATAATTTACCCTTTAAAAGTCAGTGTAGTTGCTGTGGCTGGTAAAAGTACGATGTGTGCAAAGCTACTGCATTTACAAAAAACATATGGGTCCACCTCATAACCATTTTCCCCCCGATCACGCTGACAAACGTAGTGTCATTTTCAGCGAGTGCACTTACACCCCCGGAATGGCACTTTGGCGGCGCGCTGCTACACGAGAAAGGGAACTGTACTTTGGTAATCGCGATGGGTGTACATAAGTTGCACAACAGATATTGGTTGTTTCAGGCAATGTTTCTTAAGTAATAATGTGTTAGAGCTATAAGCAGCCCTTAAAATAATCTTTACATACAAACGAGGCGGCTGCGGCCGTAGCACGGCTTGCGCTGGGCGTGCCCCCCTGGCGGTCGTGTCTATAAACTGCCCGAGAGCGAGAACTGCAGTGCAGTTTTTTTTGCGTTATAGTGTGTTTTGAATATTCCTAACAAAAAAACTGCCCCATCTCCCGCTAAAGGGAACCATGTGTGGATGCGAAGCAGCGGGGGAGATGGTTAGCTTGAGCGGGAGAAACGTCGCCGCTCTCGTTTCGCGGTAGCGGCCCAGGCGCTCATCGCGGCGCTGCACAGGAGAGAGAATGAGGCGCACTCCGTCATTTTTATACCGCGGAACTACCGTGGTGCCCTCAGCGGAGTATGCAGCTGTCGGACCACCTGTCGCGCGCCGCTGCGTAGAGGATTCCTAGAGGAGAGAACGGGGACGTGCATGCGCTGTGGGGGTGTGGGACGCGGGAGCCGCTCCGTAGAGTAGAGGATTCCTAGAGTACAGGAAGCGGGTGAGCGTAGGAGAGAGGGGGGAGAGGACGCGCATGCGCTGTGGTGGTGCGGGAAGGAGGGACGGACGATTGCGCGCCAAACTTACGCAAGCAAGATCAAGGAGTGGAGTCAACCTGGGCGACACACACCACCTGCCTAGCCATTGCTAAGGAGCCTCTCTGTGCTCTAGGCCATGACTCTGGTGACTGTAGTGGTGGTCGACGGCCTTATATTGTACTACAGTGTTCTGGTTCGCATAGTGGGTGCTTGCCTACTTTATGAAAGTGGCTGGACGCGGGACACGGGACGCGGGAAGGACGCGGGACGCGGGAGGGACGGACATAGCCCCGAGCATAAGATGCTTCGCATCTAAAAGATAGTTTAGGAAGTGATATGAACTCGGCTTCGGATAATAACTAATTTATTCCCGAGCCACTGCTACCGAGGCTTCACTCTCCGTCGCAGCGAAGTGAGTTTGGCAAACGCACTCGCCGGCAAGTGCGCTTTGCAGTGAGTGACACTAATTGTTCCCATGTGAGAGCGTGCGAATGACACTAACGGCGAAGTGCACCCCCTCAAAGTGCACTTCGGTTGCCCAGTGGGACAGGGGTATAACTAAGTGACAAAAAAAATCCCCCCATCTCCCACTAAAGGGAACCATGTGTGGATGCGAAGCAGCGGGGAGATAATTAGCTTGAGCGGGAGGAAAGTCGCCGCTCTCATTTCACCGGCAGTGGTCCGGGCGCTCATCGCGGCGCTGCGCAGGAGAGAGAATGAGGTGCGCGCTCCATCATTTTCATACCGCGGAACTACCGTGGCGCCCCCAGCGGAGTATGCAGCTCTCACACCACCTGTCGTTCCGTAGAGGATTCCTAGAGGAAAGGACGGGGGCGACCGTAGGAGAGGAGAGAGAGGGGACGTGCATGCGCTGTGGGGGTGTGGGACGCGGGGAGCCGCTCCGTAGAGTAGAGGATTCCAAGAGGAGAGAGGGGGGGAGAGGAGGCGCATGCGCTCTGGGGATGTGGGACGCCGGAGCCGCTTCGTAGAGTAGAGTATTCCTAGAGGGAGAGAGGGGGAGAGGACGCGGGGGGCCGCTCCGTAGAGTAGACGATTCCTAGAGGAGAGAAAGGGGGTGAGCGTAGGAGAGAGAGGGGGGGACGGCACGCGCTGTGGTGGTGTGGGACGCGGGACGGACTAAGCCCCCTCCAAACACATGCAAGCAAGATTAAGGAATGGGGTCAACCTGGCCGACAGACACCACCTGCCTAGCCACTGCTAAGCATCCTCTCTGTGCTCTCGGCCATGACTCAAGGAACGGGGTCAACCTGGGCGACAGACACCACCTGCCTAGCCATTGTTAAGCAGCCTCTCTGTGTTCTTGGCCATGACTCTGATGACTGTGTTAGGGTTGACGGCCTTTATATTACTACAGTGTTCTGGTTCGCATAATGGGCGCTTCCCTACTTCATGAAAGTGATCGGACGCGGGACGGGGGACGGGGGACGGCGGACGGGGGACGGCGGACGGGGGGACGCGGGAGGGACAGAGCCCCGAGCATAAGATGCTTCGCATCTAAAAATCGGCAGGTCCCACGTACCATGGGAATCGATGTCGTGAGAAGCATGGGGAGAGAAGGTGACTGTGGTGTAATTTTTTTGTTCAGCGAAACCTTACAGAAGTGACGGTGAACATATGTACAAATGTTATACGCACAGACATGTATGTTGAACAGCCCCATATGTTTTATATAACCGGTTGTTTACAGTTGCGTAACGATGCCAAGAGCAACATGGGTATTACCAACACCAGAAGCAGTCAGCTGAAATGTTAGCGCTTCTGCTTGCGAGATGGTAGCTCTGGATAGTGCCACGTAGGCAAACTTCGGTGGATGGCGCTTAAGTACAAGTGACGCTAACCCGACGTGACGCCTGTATCATTGGAGTATATATGTAATGTTTATAGAATTAGTTGGGAAGCACTGCAACCACATTTGACGTTTCACCAACATTACGCCTGCATATATAGGGTGTTTTTTCCGAAGGAGTCCCGCGACCTGGCGTGGCTCTGTTGTAGAATATTTGACTTTCGCGCAGAATGCTTGGGTTCGGTTCCTGTTTGGAACATAACATATATTCTTTTGCATTCGTCGGGTCAACGCTGCTGGTCAACGCTGCGTCGGGTCAATGGTGCGAGCTCACCAGCCGAATCTAATAACTAGTAACACGACAAATAATTCAGTATAATACCAATACAACACACCAGCCCCCGCAGCCAGAAATTTTTTTCGGGGGGCCCACCTGTTGAAAACCTTGAAAACCCCCTAATTTCCTTATTTTTTCTTGGTAAACACCCCCTTCAATCCGAATTTCGGGGGGGGGAGCCCTAGCGCCCCCCTGGCGCTACGGGCCTGCAACACACAAACGACATGTACACACAATGTACCGCGAATGTGGTGTCGCCGCCATTCAAATAACCGCGCGAGTCCGCGGGACTGCGCCTAGGAATCGCCCCCAAAGACCCTCGCGCGAGAGACATTTGCCCGCAAGCACTGCCAAACTCCAAAAACAGCAAGGGCTCTTTCACAAACGCCTGGATAAACTCACTTCTCGCCAAGGGGCGCTGGTGGCGCCACCTCGCGAGCACTGCGCCATCTCTCGCGGCGGCAACTGACCATGAAAACTACGAAGCGCAAGTTCCATCAGGCAAAAACAACTTTACAGGGAGTGATAGCACTCCACAACGTAACGGGTTGGTTACGCAAAAAGAAGGAAAAGAAACGTGCGTGGCAGTACACTCACCTGCTCCCAAAGCTGCCTGCCCTTGCTGGAGCCTGGCCAGCACCGGAAGAGACTACATTGCCCATAATGACTTCTTGCACATCTTCGAACTTGATCCCTGGGGAAGGCAATAATAAGAAACCAATTTTAGCGATCAAATGAGACATATGTTTTTTTTTCCAGCTTTACATAATTTCATTCTCAGTCGAAAAATCCAACATTTCTACTCAGTACATTTCATTCGGGATGCTATACGATCAAACGCGCTCTTACTTCTTTCTACGCCTTGCCATGCAATCTGGAGGGAAAAACATGACAGAAGGAGAAGGCAACTGCGTTAGCTAAAAAGAAATACAGGCAAATATCTTGGCCTGTGGGAAGGAAACAGAAGGATGGAAAGGTGACGCAGATCTGGACAGTTTGCACGAATAGCGACAACAAGAAAGAAAATACTTTTGACGCTAGACTCATCGAAAACGGCAGATAGTTTGCCAGACCATGCATGTCAGTCACCTCCCCTGGCTCCCTTTATGGCCCGAAGCTGGAGTACCGCGTTTTAAGTATAGACGTGGAAGATTTTTATTATTCTACATGCCCCAACGTGAAGTATTAAAGTGCATCAAACAGTGCATAAGAGAGGATAATGACGAGTTGGGTTGTTTCAGAGCCAGTGCGGCATCTCCGTTGTGTCGTTTCTAGAGCATGTACAGTCGCGCTCAATATGAGTCGCAACACGCTGTCTGTGCTCAAAGTGGCGCCAACACTGCAAATCGGCACCTACATAGAAAAAAAAATTGCTGAATTAAACTCTCTCAGTTAGCGGTACTTTCTGAACCAATTTAACGTTTGTCGGTGTCATTGTTCAGGCCTGGGGTCACTTTAACCACCGCCAGCGTGTTGCAAACTCATATTGAGCGCGACTGTACAGGCGTACCTCAATTCAACCGTTGTCTTGGGAGGAAAATAATTTTGTCCGAAAATCTGGCATCTGCATTGCGTCATGTGTAGCACCTGTAATTAGCGATATCTTTTTTGGTTTTGTAGATAGGCCACTGCAAAAGCATTTGAATGGGGTTAGCTTCCAATGTTTTTCGATATGTCGATGACTTCTTGGTTCTACTGGACACAAACCTTTGGTCTGTACGCGTTGTTAACATTATGAAGGTTTTTAAGGAATATTGAACGGGTCTGCATTTTACTTTGTAGCTGTGGAAAAACGATGAGCTAGGGTATCCGATTTAAAACTGGATTTCGTCAAGGATGACGTTCGTTGGCAATACCAACCAATATCCACCAAGCCAGTCATAAATTTTATCGTGGAATATTTTACAGCGCAACGGGTTAAGTACGGACAGAGAAGGGACACAGCGCTGAACTCACAACTAAATTTATTTGGCAAAAGAAAGAACATATAAAGGAAACAATGATTCACCAAAACTGTGTGCATGTGCACATGTGTAAATACGCAACCGTACTTAACCCGTTGCGTTGTAAAATATTCCACGATGAACATCCACCAACTTGCCCAACTCGCGATTCTGCTTCATAAATTTTAATTCAGGTCACTCAAAAACCGTAAAGAGAGGCATCGCATCAACTGTGCTGGGTGTCGCTCTTCGGAAGTCTTCGGACCTTATGGCACGTGCATTTCGTGCGAGGGTTGCTCGACTAGAAAATTTTGGCTTTTCAAGTGACTTGATTTGCTCCGTCTCGGAAAAACTGATAACTAAGTTCAAGAGGCTTCATTGCCGTGATCCCAGTGCCCCGGAAGTTAGCAAGAAAAAGAGGCAGGCAGTCATTCCATAACTACACAGAGCCGCGCATGGTTTTAAAAACGCTGGTGCTCGGTATGGCGTAAACTTGCTGTTCTCAGCGCATAATAAAGTGGGTAATGTCTGTGCTTTGGTAGATAGAGCGTTGTGTCGGAAGCCAGGAAAAGGGAACAAGTGTGCTTCCAATCGTGTCCACACATATGTGCCTTGAGCTGGTTTACGCCATTTCACTCTATTGCGGTAATGAATACGTAGGCCAAACGGGGCGTTGCCTAAACGTACGCCTACGAGAGCATGAGTAGACGCTTTCAGGTGCTGTTGTCACGTCGCATTTGGCAGCCCATTGCAGGGGGCTGTGTGGCTCACCTGCAGAAAACCACTACCAAATATAGACATGTTGATCAGCGCACGCTTAAAATAGCCGAATCCTTTTTTATTAGATCCAACAACAAGTGCATAAGTCACCCATCAATCACTATTCTAGATGAAGTGTACAAGTATCTGTCAAACAAGACATAATTCATGTTGTGTTGCAAACATGCTCTCAGGTTTGGTGACTCATTGATATGTACATATGTTCTTTCTTTTTTCAAAAAAAAATCTCGCATTTCCACGAAGTGAATCATGACGAGTGGGCGAAGCACTGGCGCGTCCTCAACCACGAGGTAGCAGCTTGACGGCGTTGCCGTTTTGCCGCTGCTTATCGAGCTCTCGCCTCCGGGGTAGCTTGCTGTATGCGTAGACGTGGAGCCGCCGCATGCCGCGCTCTCCCTGCCGGAGTAGCAGCTTGTTGTCGGCGTTGCCACTTTGCCTTTCGCGTTCATGATCGTTTTCATCCATGTCAGAAAAAGAATGTGTGGTCTGGAACGCGCTTATACTTCATCGTCATCAGCGTCATCGTCATCGTCATAGCGTATAACGGTTACCTTGCATGTGCTGTGCCGTGATGGCAGCGGCATCGTCATCGCACTAGCGTGGCTACGGCGGACATTGGGGGGACGGAGGGACCGGTCTTGTTCATAAGATGCTTCGTATCTAAAATAAATTTAATTGTGAGTTTATAGCCATGTGTCCTTTCCTTCTTTCTGTCCGTATCTTACCCGTTGCGCTGTAAATTATTCTACGATAGCGCCGGGTTGTTAAACAGAACTGTTAAGCCCACACTTCAGGTGAGGGAGTGAAAATGAGATTTGTGTGAGGGGGGAGGGCGCTCCGTGCAGTTCCAGAGAACATGAGAAAGGATGGATACTTCCCCGTGCAGTGCTAGTTGAGCAATGGGAACTGATGAGGTCAGGGTAGATATGTGCTGCGCCAGGTGGTCTCTTGCCGCTTGGTCAGCTTGCGGTGGGGTGGTAGTCTCGTTTATCTCGAGCTTTGTTTTGAGAGGCTTTGCGTGCGATAAAATATGCGCCACAAGTATGAATGATGAATGCGTCCCTCAGTCGGTATGGTATACCTGGCTAGAGAGAGATATATATATGCAAGGAAATGCAAGGAGGTTAACCAGACGCACGTCCGAATAGCTACCGTGCACTGGGGAAGGGATAAAGGGAGGAAAAAAGAGACAAGAGAGACAGAAGAAGAGAAGGATGGAGAGATACACAGAATCACGAGCACACTTAGGGGAGCACATCCAGTCTACAGGCGGTCGCTCAGATTTGTTGAGTCCAGGTACTTCAGAAGCGCTTTTGTTGCTTTCTGCGCTATCGAAGCGCACGTCCAAGGTCCTAGAATCTTCTGTAAAGAAAATGGTCTAGAGTCCAGTTGGTTCAAAGCCATCCGGAGCGGGCATCGCTGGGCGTCATAGCGAGTGCACTAAGCAAGTGAATATGTTATACAGCATCGAAATGGGCTGTAAGTTTGGGGCGAAACTGCGTTGAAAATCCCGCAGCGAATTTCTGTGACGAAAGTTGTGTTAGTCCCCCTATGAATGCGTCCGATAAGCACCGTTCATCTTATGGACGGTTTGAGCGCGCTTTTTGCATGAATTGGCTGCATACTGAAGGGTTGCATTATTACATATCAATAATACGAGGCCAGGGCCGACAGGTATCTTTTCTCTAAGCTATATATATATATATATATATATATATATATATATATATATATATATATATATGTATATATATATATATATATATATATGTATATCCTTGAACAGGGGTCTGTCGTGGGAGCCGAGGTTGTCTTCTTGATGTTGCTGCCTCGAAGAAGACACGACCACTTGTCAAAATGTTGGTTCTAGCAACGACCGTATTGTAATCCTTTATTTTCATTGTTCTCTTACAGAAATATGGATTTTCACATGATTTTGCACAACACTTAGTGTTCTCACGGGGCCACCAGAATACCGAAATGAAGTAGAACATCTTAACCATCATTTTCTTAGCGATAGCCGACTCTCAGGTAGTGCAGAAGATACGAGGCCAGGGCCGACAGGTATCTCTCCTCTAAGTAAAAAGATGTGTATATATATATATATATATATATATCCTAGCTCAGTGATGGCGTAGTGGTTAGAGCATCAGCCTCGCATGCAAGAGGTCCCAGAACTTTATCTAGCGAGGCGAGTCTAGCTGTACTATTCGAGGCATTAGAGGGTGTTAAATGGGATGTAATAGGGCTCAGTGAGGTTAGGAGGACACATGAGGCTTATACAGTGCTGAAGAACGGACACGTCCTATGCTATCGTGGCTTAGCTGACAGAAGAGAAGTAGGGGTGGGGTTCCTTATTCATGAAAATATAGCTGGTGATACAGAGGAATACTACAGCATTAATGAGAGGGTGGCATGTATCGTAATTAAGTTTAATAAGAGGTACAAGATGAAGGTGGTACAGGCCTACGTGCCTACATCAAGCCGTGATGATCAACTGGTTGAACGATTCTACGAAGACGTAGAATCAGCAATGAGTAAGGTAAAGACACAGTATACTGTACTGATGGGCGTCTTTAATGCAAAGGTAGGCAAGAAGCAGGCTGGAGATCAGGCAGTTGGGGAATATGGCATCGGCTCTAGAAACGCCAGAGGGGGAGTTACCAGTAGAATTCGCAGAACGCAATAATTTACGAATCTTGAATACCTTCTACAGAAAACGGGTTACTCGAAAGTGGACGTGGAGGAGTCCTAATGGCGAAACTAAAAATGAAATAGACTTCATAATGTGTGCCCACCCGGGCATTGTACAGGATGTGGAAGTAGTTAACAAGATCCGATGCAGTGACCACAGAATGGTAAGATCTAGAATTCACCTAGACTTGAGGAAGGAACGGCAGAAACTGATACACAAGAAGCCGATTAATGAACTAGCTCTGAGAGGGAAAGTACAGGAATTCAGAGTTTCACTTCAGAATAGGTACGCGGCTTTAACCGAGGAAACCAACCTTAGCGTTGACGCAATGAATGATAATCTGACTAGTATCATTAAGGAGTGTGCGGTGGAAGTCGGGGGTACAGTCGTTAGACAGGACACCGGTAAGCTATCCCAAGAGACGAAAAACCTCATTAAGAAACGTCAAACCACGAAAGCCTCAAATGCAACAGACAAAATAGAGCTGGCGGAGCTTTCCAAGTTAATCAATAGGCGTAAAGTAGCCGACATAAGAAAGTATAATATGGAGAGAATTGAGCATGCTCTAAAGAACCGAAGAAGCCTCAAAGCTATGAAGACAAAACTGTGCATAGGCAAAAATCAGATGTATGCATTAAGGGACAAGGAAGGCAAGGTCACGACCAATATGGATAGAATAGTTGAGGTAGCGGAAGAGTTCTACAGAGATCTGTACAGCAGCCGAGACAGTCAGGATGATAACGTAAGAAGCAATAATAGCCCAGGGGAATCTGACATCCCACCAGTATTGACAGGAGAAGTAAAGAAAGCCCTAAAGAGAATGCAAAGAGGCAAAGCCGCTGGTGAGGATCAGGTAACATCAGACCTGTTGAAAGACGGTGGAGAGATTATGTTAGAAAAACTGGCCACCCTGTATACGAAGTGTCTCTCGACAGGGAGGATACCAGATTCTTGGAGGAATGCCAACATCATCTTGATCCATAAGAAAGGGGACGTCAAAGACCTGAAAAATTACAGGCCCATCAGCTTACTGTCCGTTGTCTACAAGCTATTTACAAAAATTAATTGCTAACAGAATTAATACGACATTAGAGTTCAATCAACCAAAGGACCAGGCAGGATTTCGTACAGGCTTCTCAACAACAGACCATATTCATACTATCAATCAGGGGATAGAGAAATGCGCGGAATACAACCAACCTCTATACATAGCCTTCATAGATTACGAGAAGGCATTTGATTCGGTGGAGACATCAACAGTCATGCAGGCACTGCGGAATCAGGGCATCGACGAAGCCTATATAAACATAATGGAAGAAATCTACAGCGGATCCACAGCCACTATAGTCCTCCATAAAGAAAGCGACAGAATCACAATAAAGAAGGGCGTACGGCAGGGAGACACGATCTCTCCAATGCTATTCACCGCGTGTTTACAGGAAGTTTTCAGGGCCCTAGATTGGGAAGAGTTAGAGATAAGAGTTAATGGAGAGTATCTCAGTAACCTGCGATTCGCTGATGACATTGCATTGATGAGTAACGCGGGAGACGAATTACAGCTTATGATTACTGAACTGGATACGGAAAGTAGAAGGGTAGGTCTGAAAATTAATATGCATAAAACTAAAGTAATGTGGAACAACCTTGGCAGAGAACAGCGCTTTGCGATAGGTGGTGAGACACTGGAAGTTGTAAAGGAGTACGTCTACTTAGGACAGGTAGTAACCGCGGAGCCGAACCATGAGAGTGAAATAACTAGAAGAATAAGGATGGGATGGGGGCTCATTCGGCAAGCATTATCAAATCATGAATGGTAGTCTACCACTATCCCTCAAGAGGAAGGTATATAACAGCTGCATCTTACCGGTACTTACGGAGCAGAAACCTGGAGACTTACAAAGAGGGTTCAAATTAAACTGAGGACGACGCAGAGAGCGATGGAAAGGAAAATGATAGGTGTAACCTTAAGAGACAGGAAGAGAGCAGAGTGGGTCAGGGAACAAACGGGGGTTAAGGATATCATAGTTGAAATCAAGAAGAAGAAATGGATATGGGCCGGGCACGTAGCACGTCGGCAGGATAACCGCTGGTCATTAAGGGTAACTGACTAGATTCCAAGAGATGGCAAACGCGTGAGGGGGGAGACAGAAAATTAGGTGGGTAGATGAGATTAAGAAGTTTGCAGGTATAACGTGGCAGCAGAAAGCACAGGAAAGGGTTGATTGGCGAAACATGGGAGAGGCCTTTGCCCTGCAGTGGGCGTAGACAGGCTGATGATGATATATATCCTAGAACAGGGGTCGGTCGCTAGAGCCAAGGTTGTCTTCGTGACGTTGCTGCCTTGAAGAAGACACGACCACCTGTCGAAATGTTGGTTCTAGCAACAACCGTCGTTGTCAGCGTCCGTGACGGGGAGATTCGTGCATGTGAGACACAAAAAAAGGTTTAACAATAAACTAATATCAATCATAATTGTGACAGAACAATATAAAACACCTAGAAGCACACACCCTGCATACTAGTCGACGACGTAACGTAGTCATTATGGGCTTAGGACCTAGCTTTGTCGTCGAAGCGTGCGTCCGCTGTCATGGTAGTTAGAAAACCATTGCTATAGTCGAAGCATGTGTGTATGTGGATAAAAAAATAAGGTTTACAATAGACGAACAAAAATTATAATTGTGAAGAAACAATATAAAACACGCACAAGCGCAAGCCCTTCATACTAGTCGCCGACTTCAACGTAGACATTATAGACCTTAGGACCGAGCATTGCCGTCGACTTTTATGCCACTTTATGTCACTGAATTTATATTATATTGGGCAACGCTCGGGTAACATATGTGAGACGCAAAAAGGTTTAACGATACTCTAATATCAATCATAATTGTGACTGAACAATGTAAAACACCTACAAGCACAAACTCTTTATACTAGCCGGCGACTTCAACGTATACATTATGGACCTTAGGACCGAGCTTCACCCACTCGTCGTCATCCACTTCGTGGAGATGCTTGCAGTTTTTCCTGTCACGGCATGCTGATGAAAGTGGAGTCGCACAGTCAGCCAGGTAATGCTGCCCCATTAGACCAGCATGTGTCAACACTAAACAGTCATACTCTCCTACTCTCCTACGTCATACTCTCCTACGTGCGCCACATGGGACTCTCGGGAAAGCTTAAAACTCGTCCTGAGCGACTGTTGCCATTAGGACGCAGAATAAGGCAGCACTGCATTTGCAGCGCGGCTGGAGCTTGGAGCTGCGGCACCTCGTCGGGCCGTTGCAGAGCAGCGTTTGTGCGATGCGTAACATAAAAGCGATGTTCATGCTTTTGAGGACGAAACTTTATGAATTACTCTGTGTTGTAGCGAAGAAGAACGAACGCCAGTATACATGTGTGCGTTTGTGACTGTAAGTATTATTTGTGTGTATAGTAATCATGGTATATATCATAGTATCTATAATATCATCTTCGTTATTGATGCCATGGAGTGATAGTACAACGCTTACTTCCCATTGCTCGCAGAATTAAAAAAAAAAAAATGCTGCACTTCCCACCTGCTCTCTCAACGGCTCCTTTGATTGCTATGGAGCCGAGCTTCGTTGCAGGGACCGCAGCCAAGGCACCACGAAAAGATCCAATTGGTGTCCTGGCAAAAGAGGCGATAACGACCTCCTGCGAAGACAGATATGAACAAACAAAACAAACGAATCTGTTATAAAGTGCTGTAGAGGTGCACACGGACACTCATGAAAAAGAAAACGAGAAACGAATATATTGTGATATTATTTCTCCATCTTGCTGTGATCGGGTTTCACCCACAAAAACTTAACAGCGATAACTTATCTATGGTCCTGGGGCGCTTAAAATCTTTTACTAATTCACTGTCGCTCGTCTACTATGTATCCATTTCGCAGATATAGCACAAGATCATATGTACGATGACACAAAGTGACGTCACAATTGCAAGCATGAAACCAGACTATAAAAGACATGCTCCTCAAGGACGTGAAGCATGTTATTACCTTGCGCAGATCCTTTTGTTTTAAACGCTTCTACCATATGCTTACCCATGTGCGGCCCTGCACCTTACTCAAGAAAGGACTCTTTATTTCTTCGCTGTTTCCTTCTGCACATTCCGGGCCGCAAGTACGATGTCACCACAAAACAATCACTCTGTTTCTTTCTGACACGGACCCGTTACGTAATGCGCATTAGTGTTCTAATGTAGGAGGCGCCATTATTACAACATGTCTACGTGGTGTTTCAGCTGAAATGTGTTTTGATGATGAGTTGAAGAGAAATACGTAATAGGTGAGAGACCACGCAACGAAGAAAGCACTAAGATGATTAAATACCTTTCTCTTTGCATGCCTCTACATATGGACGTGTAGAAAATGAAAAATAATATCCGTCTTTATCGTTGACTCTTTCACGAGCAGGGCCAAACGAAGTTTGCTGAGGGCAGGTCCTCAGCTTTCAAGTAGATTACACATTCGATGAACAGAAGCCATCAGCGTAACTTTCACGATATTTTGCCGTACCGGTAAAACAATCACTCCCGCCTTGATTGAAATTACACAAATACTATTAACAGGTTTTTTTCTATATCCCCTGAAACACCATGAGGTGCTGCGGGAAAACAAATACTGTGAAGGTCAACCACACAAATTAACCACGTTGACTTCTCGATCGGCATTAAACGAAGGTACAACTATTACTACAAAATACCCCTTACGGAACTGAAAATAACACCTGTGCTGACGACAAAAAAAAAAAAACAAAAAAAAAAACAACGCAATTATGATTTCTTTTTTCACAGCTGTCCAAAAGATCATGATAACTCGAAGGCAAGTGTGAAAGTTCACTAGTGTTGCTATACTTACATTCAGCGTACGTGCAGTCTCTTTCTTCTCCATGTCACACAGCAGGTTTTATACGGCTGAACCGGGTAACCTAGGAACAATTGAATTGTGTCCATGTAAATAAAAACAAATTGCAGACCAAGGCTGTGTATCAATTACGCATGTGTATGTGCGACGCACATCTAACACAGAGACAGAAAGAGTTCCCAATTTTTCTGGATTTCGAGTGAAGCTATTGACTCGCCGAAATTGTGCATTACCATATAAGATCAATGACAACGCAATAAAACTGTTTTCGTGCTCTTTTTTTAAGCACTGATGTTTGAGGTTACTATTGAGTGAATGATATGGACAGTTGGCGTCGTGTTTTTGCGAGCCAAACACTAGCGTGCTCAGTTAAAACGAGGACTGTTGAACGCGCGCCGAAGGGAAGATTATTTCAAAAAAAATTATTTTCATCCTGACAACCAAGTAAAACGGGGCAGCCAACAATTACACTATTCATTTTTTAAGATGAAACATCAAGTGTATCCCGAGTGGATTGTGTTATATAAAAAATACAAAAAGAAACGCTAGCAGTTTATTGGTAGCTGCTCTGATACCCATGAAACTTGGACAGCTTCTGGAATCATGTTTAACTGACAGTGTGATATCGTGGTACCAGGGAAGAAACAAACGCAACCAAAGGTATGAGCGGAGGATAGCTCTTTATAAGGCGCAGTAGTGCCCCAACAGGTACAATGGGCATTGAAGCAACAACGTGACTAATTGTTTTCTTCGCGGCGGCACCAGAAAACTTCTAAGACAGCACGCATTCACCTTCTTGCTAAATTCGGGCGACCCCTTCGTGGATAGAAAGTTCTTGTTTCGAGGACTTTCCAAAAGCACGCTGTCTATCGCACAACTTATCTGCAGGGGTCATCAGACATTGACAACGACTCTGGTCTGCCCCCCCGATGGGCCTAATAGCAATTTGTTAAATTCTTGCACCAAAGCCTAAGTGCAGTTTAGGCAGAACTAGAGACGAAATGATAAAAATATATGATTTTGCTAAAAAAAACACTTCGTAATTTTCCCTAAAACGACCGCAATTTTTGGAAGTGCATTCTTGGTCTACCGAGGTAAAGTAATGACAGGAATATTGATTCTGCTTTTGATATTTTGAGAGGTACAGATCAAAATATGCCCAAATATTTAACATCTTACACTAGGTGTTTTTGGATAAAAGACAACTGAGCTGCGCTAAAAACTCTGACTAGCAAGGAATACACTATTCCTAGAGGAAAACGAAAGCCGCTAAATTGACATACCATGTTTCTAAGCACGTGATCACCTTTGCGAGCATGAAAAATATTTATATCCCGAACACTAGTCTATCTCTGGATTTATCCGAGCAAAAGTAACCGGAAGAAAAAATAAACCAGAAAAAATGTGCAACAGGAATGCCACAAATGCCCAAGTATTGTGCATGTGCCCATTATGAAATTCTCAGATCAATAATAAAAAAAGACATGCTGTGAAATTCCGCCAATATATACGAACACATATCTATGGGAAAATGTTTCAACCCCACCTAATGCTCTGGGGTCGGATGTAAGCTATGTAAACTGCTGAATAAATAGTTCGCAGAGTTAGACGTTAGACACTAAGAGAAAAAGGCACGTCTAATCTTTCCTTCGTACGAGATCGCTTGGGAGGTATGTCAGGCGTTTTCATTCTTTTCTTTTCATATTTTAATGGACAATCCCGTCACTAGCATAATAGGTCCATAAAACACAAATATGCCAAATTTCTAATAATAAACAAATCGCTCAATGCCGCATACTACTACGTTACATGTATATGTACTTTGATTCCCGATAGTTTACGGTCAAAAGATGATCCTTGCAAGTGTCGTGACAGTGTTAGCGCGAGACGACCGCAGTTAGCAGTTAACCAGCATGCACCCTTCAAACATCATCGTCCGGAGCAGCGAACATGCAAGCCTACTACCAATGTAATGATTGACCACTGATCCCCATCATATGCAGTCCACTATACTCATGCACTATGCCATATGACAAGACTTCGTCGATATGTTCCAGCTGAGAACTGGCGTACTGTGATAGCAGAAGAGAGAACCATAAAACTTGCCGGTAGTGGCGAGTTACGACTATTGGCTCTCGTGTAGACTATAGTAATGAGTGCGATCTACATAGGAATTATGCACCAGTCCTCTATTCAACGCACGACAGTTTCATCATTGCAACGCAACCCGCTATCAGGCAGACAATACATACGCCGTTATCTCGTCTCTTTGTCCATTAATGCGACGCGTGAACTCGAGTACTTCTGTGAGTTCTGGAGAATTGGACAAGTGCTGATTAGATCGACAGATAAAGCAAACACGATCCTGTTGTTTCTTCGGAGAAGCGTAAACATGTGGGCGCTGTGGCTAAGGACTTACGTAGAAAAGGAGTGCAGAGAAAGAGGCCGTGAGAAAAGGGGATAGAACGGCACTGACTTACAACAAAGCGTTTGTCCTTTCACCAAGCATCCATAGCTTACCAAATTGAACGAAACACCGGAATTGTAGACGGTGTATGTGCGAAGAAATCCGGAACGTAATCGGTCGAATCGCAAAAAAGAAATAAATAAAAAAGGCTATCACGCCTCCGCAATTTGAGTAAGCAATGGAGCAATGGAGTTTGCAGGCTTTCTTTCTTTCTTTCTTTCTTTCTTTCTTTCTTTCTTTCTTTCTTTCTTTCTTTCTTTCTTTCTTTCTTTCTTTCTTTCTTTCTTTCTTTCTTTCTTTCTTTCTTTCTTTCTTTCTTTCTTTCTTTCTTTCTTTCTTTCTTTCTTTCTTTCTTTCTTTCTTTATTCCTTTCTTTCTTTCTTTCTTTCTTTCTTTCTTTCTTTCTTTCTTTCTTTCTTTCTTTCTTTCTTTCTTTCTTTCTTTCTTTCTTTCTTTCTTTCTTTCTTTCTTTCGACATCTGCTCCTTTTTTGCTGCTTTCACCTTTCTTTATCTCTTTCTATATTGCCCTCTCTCCTCCTTTCTCTCCTCCTAAGCTTCTCATCACTTCTCTTCACACTCACTTTTCTTCCCCACCTCTTGCTATGCTACGTTGTATATGGTTCTGCTATAGTACACCTTCTAGACTCCTCCTTTTCCTCTTCGTCACCCAAAGATCAGTCCACTTCACCCTCACTTTCTCTTCCCATTCCCTGGCCAAAGTCACCCATACAAGGAATATATGTCATGGTTTAACCTCTTCCCACCTTTCCTTCATCTTCACCCTAACATCACTTCCCACCCTCTCTTTTCTTTACGACCTCTTTGTTATGCTGTACAATGCACGGCTATGCTATGCTAGGATCTGCCTGGTACATACGGCCACATACAGAGGCATACTATACAAGGCTATGACACGCTCTACGCTCCCCCTTTCCTTCGTCCTCGCGCTCAAATCACTCCTCCCGACTCACTTTTTCCCGCCCCCTTGCCATACTACACTACGCTAGGTTATGCTATTCTATTACGTGGATTGCATTGATTGATGATTTCTTTCTTGTTTTTTTCGCTCCTCTCTTTGTCTCATCTTTCTACTCCCGTTTCCCTTTTACCCCAGTGTAGGGTAGCCAACCGGATTGCTGTCTGGTTAACTTCTCTTATTTCTCCATTTTGTATTCCTTCTTTTCTAGGCTATGCTGTCGCACGTGCTGCTTGGCACATACTCGCTTTCAGTGGCGCATACCTGTTCATTAGTCTTCCGCGAAAGCTATGAAATCACAACAAAAGTGTGTTTTTTTTTGTAGTGAGAGCTACATTGACCGTGTTTCTCATCGTTTCGCTGTGGCCGGTGGCCGCACCGCTGGCCGCATCATCTGGCATGACGTCAGAGGAGGAGCCAGTGAAACTGCGTTGGAACCGCGTTTCCAGTTGAAAGTCAGCGTTGTGTGTGCGTGTTCTAACTCTGTCCGCGTTCAGTAGCGCTGCTCAAATTTAACAGAGAAGCAGCCGGCGTTGCATCGTATATATTGAAGGGGCGGTTCGGTGGTAATCGTCGGGAGAGATGGAAAGTGAGTCGGAGAGACTGAAAGAAGCCAGGCTTCGTCGCCGGAACGAAACCAAGAGGAAGTAGCGAGCCGAGGAGACGGAGGAAGAACGAGCCGCACGCCTCCAGAAGTGTAACGGTACAGAAAACCAAGCTAAAGAATAGACCGATTTAGTTGGGCGTCCGCAGCAGCTCTACGGACGCAGCCTGCCAGCTATTTCCTATGGCAGGCTGTTGCGGACGCTCAACTACCTAAATCTGTCAAATAGGATTAACCGCACCTCTCCTACGCTCAACCAGGCATAACTTAGTTCTACCATAGAGCCACGCCGGTGCTTGAAAGTCCTTTGCAAGCAGACCTTATACAGGCTTCATGTCGGTGAAGGAATCGCCAGGAAGAAAGCAAGAAAGAAAGAAGGAAAAAGAAAGAAACGAAAAAAAGAAAGAAAGAGAGGAAGGAAGAAAGGAATGAAGAAAAAGAAAGAAAGAAGAAAAGACAGGAATAGGTCAATCTCGCATAAGTCGGGCCTCACTTGCCCCATTTTTCCGGTCGGGGAAGTGCTCCTGAATTTTTTGCCACCGCCTGACTGATGTGGTACTTTGCGAGGCTGCATCCAAAGTATCAGTCGACCCTTACCTATTGATGAGCCGAGTGTTTACCTTACCTACTGATGAGCGGAGAGTACCTCTATTACATATATATACATTTCTGCTTATGATTCGTGGTTCTGCGCAGATACCTGTGTCCTATATATAGCTCTTGTTTTGCAATAAACCTTGGTTGTTAGTTCAGCGCCGTGTATGTGTCCTCTTCTCGTCCAGTCTTTAGCGCTGTTTTATTCTTCGTCTACCATGTAGCACCAACCAGCGCAATCAAGCACACTGTTAAAGTTCACGTCCCGCATCATACAACGAAGCGCCACAAAGAAGCGCTTCATAAAGCATGCGGCATACATTCGACTTCTTTATATTTTCATCGAGAGCTATGTTATACTCAAGGACACAGGGTAGGGGAACATAAAAAAAAATATCGAAATTTGTTTTTTTTTTTGCTTGTTTAGAATAATCAGGCATTCCTTAAGAATATCCAGTGCCCCACACATTTTTGCGCGTTCTGATCGAGGGAAAGGCCCAGGTTTTCGAGACGAAGTGACGAGCAGACATGTCCCCCCTTCCTGAGACCATACACAAACTGAGCTTTCTTTGTACTTTGTCAGGGCTTAGCAGATTTTAAAAAGAGAATTCTGGCTACTTAAAGGCACATGGCGCAGTTTTATTGAACACGCGTGGCATTTACCTAGTCCAGTTGCCTTGTGTGTATGATACGCGCATGGAGACCCAGTTCTGCGCACTTATTTTCAGTTTAGTTGAGCCTTTGTTGGCTTTGTTGTGTCTGCAAAACATATGCTGGTTTTGAAAAATCAATGAAACTGTATACAAAGCGCAGTACAGTTGAAAATCGACATGCTTCGGCTACTAACTGAAGCGAGTCCGGGAGCACTCGTGCGAGCACGTCAGCAAGTAGGTTTCGTGGGGATTCCGCGTCGTCGCAACGACAAACCGTAACCGGTAATGACAACAGCTACGCTTTGATTGGTGTGGAGCTTCTACAAACTGTGATTACCTCTATCACTGTGTTTTCACAGAATGCGGAGGAACCATGGCACCGGTAGAGAACACAACAGATCGTGTTCCTTGGAATGGAAACCTTCAGATGTCACCTTTCAAAGCAGTAAACGTTCTCAAGGCCACTTGGCATATAACGGAGACGAAACACTGTGACATGGTACGCTGAGATCGACTGCCATCGAGAGTATTCGGCCAATGGAGGGACAAAAGATATGACAAAACAAGCTACGGAACCGAGAAAAGAAGTAAAGAAGCGAAAATGTATTCGTGTGATGACTATCGCAGGTTGCTATTGCCACGCGCGTTTCTAATTTTCACACTTGCTGTATTCGGTCTTCGCCCACAAAGACTGTGAGCAACGCTCATCGGAAACCGCGCCTCTGTGTTCGAGAAGCTTCGCGATTGTTGTAGATCATTTTGTTAAGATTGCGCGCAAAACGCGAACACTCGAGCTTATTCCAGAGCTTGCGCGACAACCCGCGAAGGCTGGAATATTCGATGCCAGACTTATAAATGCCGACGCGCTTCACCGCTCGTCACTTGATCGACGGCCGACGCTCTGTTCGCCGCTATCAGTGCCAGCGTGTATTGCTGTAATCTTACTTTCCGTTTACCGGCCACAAGTTCGGCCTAATAAACAGTTTCATCTTGGACACGTCGCCTGCTGCCTTCGTCGACGTCACAACCACGTGACACTATTAATAAAATTGTTCAGCATATGTTATTTTTAAAAAATTCGACAGATACCACGTACCTTGGGAATCAATGTTATGCGAAGCATGGGGAGGGAAAGTGACAGTGGTGCAATTTTTTATTGAGCCAGACATTGCGAAATTACGGTAAATACATGTACAAATGTTGTACGCATGCACAGGCATATGTTGAACAGTCGCATATGTTTTACATAACCAATTGTTTACAGTTGCGTAACGATGGCAACAGCAACACAGGTATTACCAACACCAGAAATGGCAAGCTGATATGCAGCGTTTGTACTTGCGAGGATGGTCGCCCCAATATTTCGAAATCATTTTTTCTTGTTATATTTGCCCCACGATAAAAAGAAAACTTGAAGAATCAGAAAACTTGAAGAAGAACCAAAATAAACCAATCATCAAAACGAAGCTACTGAACTTGAATGGTGTACGCATAGAGTTTCATAGAATAACCTAGAGAGGAAACTGGCGCTGCGATGGTTGTACCACCATAAGAATGATGCGAAGTATAGGCTTCGGATTGGATAGAGGTAGCTAGCGAACTGTCTACGGATCTTTTTCTACAGTTTCAGTATCGGTCTTCGCTTCAGCGTGGGTGCCTTTGTTGCAGCGTGGTGCCGCAAGCAGTGGCTTTGTTGTTAAAAGAGGCTGAAGACCACTAGGCCTCTTGATTTGCTTCGACGTTGCAGCTTTACCAGTTGTATTTGACAGTTTTAGCAAAGCGTCGTGCACTCACCCCTGCGCATAGATGTAGCGTCCCATGCCAGTGCAAGATATTGCATAAAGTTCACGTTTGTTTTATAAGTGCGTCTTGCCAAAACTCATTCAAATCGACTGCAAAACAACGGCGAAGCCTTTCACAGTAGGCGCACCGTCACGCTCCTCTGACTCTTCTTCACAACAAAACGAGAGATGTGTTGGGGGCAGGCCACTTGGACAGACGCACCTGGCATCGCAGCAGACGATACGTTGTTTCTCACTCAACACAGTACTGCAGTAGTGTTATTTCCATAAGTAGATAAAGCGTACTTTCGAGGGGAAAACCCGTGTGTTTTTATTCAAGTGTTGTAAAAAATAATTCATTATATCCTGATGTCAATTCTGGAACACAATGGAAGAGCAATGCATACCCTGGTGGTTGAATTTGTCTATGTTTCACTTCTATCTCACGGTCACGAAAGCTTTTTGCAATAAGTTTTACGTACAAAATATTGTAGCAACTTTTAATTTTGAATAACTTCATAACACTTTCGGTTTTACACTCGGCAAACAAAGTCGCGAATTTCAAGAACGTAATCTATCCGAAGCCTGTACTTCCCATCATTCCCCTGCTGGTACAAGCGCCGCTGAAAGAGCCCGCATAGACACTATAGACTATTTTACGGATGGGTTTAAGTGCCGCCATATTGAGCTGTTAACCTTAATTAAAATACTGCGCTGCAGTTACTGGGACATAAAAAGTTAGAAAGGACACACGTTACGAAGTGGACACGACAAGCGCAACTATCAACTGGATTTATTGAAAAAAAAACATGAAGGAAAAAGAACTCCAGGAAAGGGAAACATCTGTTCACGATGGGGGAGGGGGGGGTTGCAATCTTGCTGAACTGTCTTCTGGTGCTAGACATGGGGTGATTACGTGATGTGGCGATGACTCACAGTTCTATTCTGAGTATGCTGATTCAACTGCTACATGTGGCTTCTGATAAATTCGATTTCCGTCGGGGTTAGCAGAATGGAGCTTGAACTGACGCATGCGCTTTGCTGGTTCGACATGTGAAAGGCTTCCCATATTTCGCGTGTCGTCTTATTCTTCGAGTTGGCCAGAACTGACGTTTTAGATGCGAAGCATCTTATGCTCGGGGCTCTGTGCGTCCCTCCCGCGTCCCCCGTGCCCCGTCCCGCGTCCGGCCACTTTCATGAAGTAGAGAAGCACCCATTATGCGAACCAGAACACTGTAGTAATATGAAGGCCGTCAACCCTACTACAATCATCAGAGTCATGACCGAGAGCACAGAGAGGCTGCATAGTAATGGCTAGGCAGGTGGTGTCTGTCGCCCAGGTTGACCCCATTCCTTGAGTCATGGCCGAGAGCACAGAGAGGCTGCTTAGCAATGGCTAGGCAGGTGGTGTCTGTCGCCGAGGTTGACCCCATTCCTTGATCTTGCTTGCATGTGTTTGGAGGGGGCTTAGTCCGTCCCTTCTTCCCGCGTCCCACAGCGCATGCGCGTCCCTCCCCCCCTCTCTCCTACGCTCACCCCCTTTCTCTCCTCTAGGAATCCTCTACTCTATGGAGCGGCCCCCGCGCAAGAAAGGAGCACATGTGCCTCCTTTCTTGTATTGCAGAGCGTTTCCCACCGAAAACGCTCTGCAATACTTAGACCTCAACATAAAACAAGAAAGGAGCCACATGTGCTACATGTACCGAACCAGAGGAGAAAAGGCCTTACTTCGCTTCGATTCTGTGCACACAAAAGTACTAAAGAGGGTGATTGCTAACGCAAACATGACACAATCAATCAGAAGATCTTGTGCCCACTGATGCGACGAAAGCTTTAACCTGCAGATACAGCGCCTACAAGAAAGCGGCTACCCAGACAGCGTGCAGGTATCAGTTGGGGAAAACATTCTAAAAGAGATGAAACGAAAGAAAAGCAAAGAACCCAACAAGCATGACAAAAAGCCGATCGTGGTCCCATACATCCACAAGGCATCCCATAAATTGAAGAACATAGGAGCCAGGCATGAGCTGAATGTTGTCTTGTCAGCTCCAGTCAAGTTGAAAGGATTGTGCAAAAAAGTAAACGACCATGATGCGAAGAAAGAAGAATGCCAAACACGTTATGCGAATAGATATGTTGAATGTGAAGTAGGCATCGTATACAATATCCCCCCTGACGTGTGTCAAGGCATATGTTGGGCAGTCGGGAAGATACCTCAATGAACTGGCTCAAAGAGCATCGCTATGCATGCCAGCAAACGGCAATTACAGGCAACCTTTCCATGCACTGCAGGGAGAGTGGGTGTAGCCCAATGTCAGAAAAAACGTCAGTTCTGGCCAAATCGAAGAATAAGACAACACGCGAAATATGGGAAGC
The DNA here is from genome assembly GCA_030522465.1 of Rhipicephalus appendiculatus. Classification (NCBI taxonomy): domain Eukaryota; kingdom Metazoa; phylum Arthropoda; class Arachnida; order Ixodida; family Ixodidae; genus Rhipicephalus; species Rhipicephalus appendiculatus. Next base: position 7,631 of record JALIZH010008490.1, on the reverse strand, counting down.
CTTTCACATGTCGAACCAGCAAAGCGCATGCGCCAGTTCAAGCTCCATTCTGCTAACCCCGATGGAAATCGAATTTATCAGAAGCCACATGTAGCAGTTGAATCAGCATACTCGGAATAGAACTGCGAGTCATCGCCACATCTCGTAATCGCCCCATGTGTCGCACCAGAAGACAGTTCAACAAGATTGCAACCGCCCCCCCCCCCCCCCCCCCCATCGTGAACAGATGTTTCCCTTTCCTGGAGTTCTTTTTCCTTCATGTTTTTTTTCAATAAATCCGTTTGATAGTTTGCGCTTGTCGTGTCCACTTCGTAACGTGTGTCCTTTCTAACTTTTTATGTCCCAGTAACTGTAGCGCAGTGTTTTAATTATGAAAAACCAACTAGCCCAATACCTAACTTTGCTGTTAACCTTTGTGTTTTGTATCTTCAACGACTAAACGAACATTATTACGGTAGACGCGTACGCATGAAAATGATTGGGTTGGTGCATACGATAATTCATGGCTTCACTAATTCACGTCGCAATATGCGAAAACATCGGTTTAACAGCCCAAGATGGCGGTTCCCATGTGTCTTAGGTAAAATAGTCTATACTCGGCGACAACTTATCTTGAGATTCGAACGAAGGCTACGGAGGCGGAGCTTCCGCACATTCGTGTTGCTCCGCATGTAGTACGGCAGCTCGCGGCTGATTTCGGTTTCGCTCGCTCGCATCGTTGACGCGTTCAGAAAATCATATACACGAAAATGTGAATGGGAGAAACATTTCGATGGCTCAGTGTACATTTTAGTGCCATATTACGGGCATATTTTTCTTGGAGAACTAAACAGCGCGTTTGCGGCCGCAGACTGACCCGCTACGTCATGGACGCCATGTTTACTTTGGAAAACGGGCGTACTGAAAAGGTGGTGCTGTCTAAGGAATGAAATGGAAAGGAAGGCATTCTTGCAAAGCGAACAGTAACTGTATTTTACCCATAACTTACCGCAACAGTTTGAGTATCAGAATAAATAAAGCAGCATTTACTTCATCAAGGCAAAATGAGGAAATTATCAGTAAACCTAAGTACTATTTTATGGCGCGGTAGCAGGCATGCGCTTCGGTTCTGTAGCTTCCACAGTGATGTAAAGAAAAGTTGTCGCCGAGTATAACGCCAGCTTCCCCTCTAGGTATTATAGTACGAAACTGTATGGGTGTAAATATGCGGAATAGTTTCACTTTTTTCTCAGTTTTATTTAAAAAATAATGCCGACATATTACTTGCATTACTAAAAAAATTTCGAAAAAGTCAGCACTTGAAATACAATTATAATTCTAGTTGTATAGGAAGAAGAATTGCCGACCAATAAAATGAAACAATCCCGAACGCTTTACATGTAGTAGTTTCAGAGAAAATGAGTCTTAAAGAAGCCTTAAAATACATGGGAGGTATACGGCCTATCCTGTGCCCTTAAAAGATACGCTGCAGGTTGATTTCCTATTTAAAAAAATTTGCTCGCGACAAAATGTTTTGTCATTTTTCCGTCAGCGCTTGCTCCATTTCGTTGTTTTCTCTTTGTCCTCGTTCTTTCTCGCACTGTTTTTACTGTTTTTAAACGTGGTTGGTTCCAGCTTAACATAGCGCTTAGTTGTTCTATGCATTGTAAGAATCTGTTCGCCTAGAATTTCTTTTCACCTTCGATGTGTTTAGCTTTGCTGTCGGGAGCTGTAAACGAGCCTCTGTTGCAAGAGGCCAATCTAAGCGAGATGTACCCGCAACGATGTTCCGGTGGCTATGCTAATGAGCGCGCATGGGCCGAACTTTCCGTCACATTCCCACAATGCTGGAATGAAATTAGGCAGCACATAGCATCAAGTCAAGGGCAAACACCTCGGATAGCCGTTGTTTATGAGAAACCTTTAAGCTTTATCGTGCTGCTTTGGGACGTTACAGACCGCTAGAATTCAACAAATGAAAAGAAGTTTGAACACCGTGAAACTGTGACAGCTGTGTAAATCGGAGTGCAGAACCATGGCACGCGATAAGAGGATGCAGGCATGAAATCGATAATTAGACGATATCCCTCCTGGTCGAACTGAAGAAGTGTATTAGAAACAGAACGCCGACCATGCGGTCTTGTACAAGGGGCTGAAGTTTCGGCTTCCACTTAGGTACATTTGTTGGCTACGTTGAATAAATCAACGCATTCAGCTGTAATTTTCTTCATAAGTCTCCTAAGCTGCCTTGCACAGGTCGACGAAATCAAAACTGACACCACTTTACGTCGTATTCCGTGGTACCTGCGTTTTCAGCGAGCGAATGCACTGGAAGTGACCTTTTTGCCTCAACGTTCTTTATATGCTCGTTAGGGGCCCGGCATGTCGTTATCACCGCTCTGATGCCTGTAGAAATCGCTAAGCAGCATTTTAGCTAGATTTTCTCAAAATTTTCGTTTCATTCGCGCAGAAGCGGAAACACACACCCCTCGTACAACCTTACTTACATATTTCATATGACTACACATGCAGTCAACATTTGTGTCGCGCTGTTCACTCACGTATGCAATCGGACAGGTGAAGCGGTTTCCGGGTTCCTCTGCAGAAGATTAGGAATCGTGGTCGTTCGGACTAACTCCTTCGTCCTGGACGGACGTGTAGGTGCTCGCTGAACGCCGATCGAGTTGCAGCGGGCACTCTTCGCTAGCGCACGCCTCTGACTTCGTGCCGCTACGCACCACACTAAAGTGCCTACGAGGTCAGACGCGTCAAGCGCCACACACGCGGTCGCTCGCCAGGCAGAATGCCAAGGACGAGGCGAGGGAGCGAACCTGATTGCGCATCCGAAGTATAATTTGGAATGGATGGCTTCTTCGGCACACCAAGGCGGAGAAGGGTTGAGAAAAGAAAAAAAAACGATTATGACAGCAACCGGTGGCGTAATGTCATATCACGCGCTTTCAGGCGCGCGATGCCAGATCAAAATAATCGCGAAGGAAACACTGCCGATAATCGCTTGTCAAAACTTCCGGCAATGCTCGCGAATATAAAAGGAAAGAAGAATGGCTGCAGATCCACGAAGTAAATGCTGATGATGGAGCGAAGCTCCACTGACGAAATGATAAACGATGTAAAGAATGTTTATGAATATGTTTATTTAGGGAAATGTTTCTTTATAGGCGTGTAGTTGCGGGTTTATTTTTGCCTTGAAGAAGACGGCCTTGTGGTTGACGAAGGGGTAAAGCCAACGGTTCCTTCGACGGGGACCATTTGAGAGTCTGTCCGTCTGTACGTGCTTCGGTCCATCCATCTGTCCGTCCATCCGTCCGTCCAACGGACGCACGCACGGACGGACAGATGCACGGACGGACGGAAGGACGAACGCATGGATGCACGGACGGACGGACAGATGCATGGATGCCGGGACGGACGCATGGATGCACGCACGGACGAACAGAGGGACGGACGGACAGATGCACGGACAGAGTACGGTCTATTTTTAAACCATATGCGCGCTCTGTACGCTCTGTAGACAGTATTGCGCACAGATGTTTCGCACCTGCGCTTCGACGACAACGGTCATCGTGAGGGCCTAAGGAGCTTCGCCCCTTGAAAGAATGCGGAACGCATGTAGTAGCCCGAAAGGCCGGAACACATCGTAACTCGTCGTGTCATTTATCGTATAAGAAATGAAGCGTCGGATGTGAATTTTCATGCGCGTTCTTACACCTACAAATTCCAGCTTAAGCACGAATAACGCTTTCAATACGCTGGAGCAAATTTTCCTCGTGTGCTCACGTATACTTTTTTGTATGCGATTGAGCGTTATAAAAAAAATGCGGCGAGTAACAGCATCTAATGACGATTAGATGCTGTTATACTGTGGTTGCGTTTTCGCGCACGGGAGAGGCGGTTGGGTTGTTCTGGCGCTATGGACGTTGCGCGGCAGCTGCCTTCCCACGCACCACGGCTGGATTAGTCTGTCGATGTAGACGTTCCACTTGCACTTGCTTTGCGTTATTGAGTTTAAGATTGGCTTGCCTGCGCTGACGAGCCGCAGCGCTGTGAGCTTTAAAGGGGCCCTGCAACAAGTTTTGAGCATGGTCAGAAAACGCCGCAGATCGGTAGTCGAGGCTGCCGAGAACACGAGAGCGAAATATTACAGCGCAGCACGCGGCCTGTAATTTACAATAAATTCTCTAAGTCGGCAAAAAATCGCTTTCTCTTCTCTCGACAAATGATGCTATATACTCAAACATCATTGTGTCACAGGCCCAAGTATCACATCATTGGTTGATTTGAGAGTGGTTCGCTCGGGAGGTACTGAGGCCGCCGCGAGAGGCCGCGACGTGTCCGCACGTGCGCACGCGATTGCACTGAAAAGGCGCGCGTTCGAAGAAACATAACAGAAAAAGTGCTCAAGGTCACGAGGCACGCGTTATGTACCTTTTTTCCCCTCTACCATCCCTCCCCGCTTAGCTTCGAGCGGACAGCTTCGTCGGGACGAAAGAAGACAGAAAGCAATGGCAAATCTTTGCAACTCAGCTCGTACTGACGGATTCCAAAAATGTTTGCGGCTGTTAATTCTTGAGGCAATAGGCTCCTCTACTGAATCCATTTCATGACTACTTGTGTTGCAGGGCCACTTTAACGATTCTGGGCTTCTGTTTTCGCCGCTTACGTTCAGCAGCTCCTCAATGAGCCTTCACTTGGCGAGGCACTGCCTGATGTCGCTAGGGTTGTCGCGCTTGTCGAGCAGTGGCTGTTCGCTGAGCCTTGAGCTCGGGATTTGTGTGGCGTCGACGCTATCTTTCGAGGAGCGGTTGCCAAACGGCGCGGGCTGATTGGGCGCTGGAGAAGTGCTGGTGTGAGGAGGAATCACGCGCCTGGCGAGGTGGCGGTGCCCTCTTTGCACGACGCCGGAGTCAGCCGCAGGTTTCCGAAATGTTTTGAGCGAATTTAAGTTAATTATACCGATTACTTCTTGGCTATTTCTGGTAATTATATCATTTTCGACTTTGTTCGTTTATTGTGACCTGGTTTTGAGCACTGTTAGCCTTGGTTTAGGCCTGTACCGAACGTTTGATTGTGAGCCTGATCACTCCACATCAGATGGATGGACGACAAGCCGGGCTACAGAAGTGCTACGCCAAAGTGACCAGACGTCACGGTTCAGGTGGGACTTGTCCCGGATATTCAGCTGGGGTCCTGCTGTCCCTCCGCCTGTTTGCGGGACGGTGTTTTGTCCCGCTTTCGGCCGAAAGTGGGCTCGCAGTCGCGGTCAGCTAGCCCGACCACCACACCTCTTTACTATACATGGCTATGATCTCCTTTCTTTCTTTTTCTTTCTAAATGTTTCTTTGTTCCTGTATCTCTGTTTCGTTCTCTCTCATACTGTTTTTCATTCTTCTTCCTCTTTCTTTCTCTTTATCTTTTTCTCTTTCTCTCGCCCATATCAACGGAATCATACGTTTCTCATAAATGCTTATTGAGCTACCGCGCCTGGAGAGCCCAGTGGTTACGACGCTCGCATGCGGACCTTTGGGAACACGGGTTGGAATCCCGCCTGGATATGTGATTACGTTTTATTTAGTTCTGATCCTCCTCCTCTCCACTTCGTCTAGCAGAGTTTTCGGTTAAAGGGGCCATGACAGCCATTTTTCGCTCACAACCTGTGGTATGTGGGTTAATCCTTGGGTGTTCACGTACAAGCTGGCGAAATTTCAGCGCATATGGTCGAGCGCTTAATTTATAACGAGCATTTTTTATAAACGCGAGAGGGGCCTGGGAGTCTGACAACACTGGCGCACTTGCGAGCAGTGACGTAACAAGTCACTTGCTTTGCGAACGTCTACATCCCTGCCAAGAATTTCGTTTCGTGGTCAGCTGCGAGTACAATGGCGCTATTTCGGCTTTCTTCAGCTCCGCATTGAAAATCGAACAGTTTGCCGCGGCGGAAATTTGAAGAGAAAACGACGGCTGCACTCCATGAAGCGCATGACGTCACACAAGCCGTCTCAAAATGGCGGTCGCCGGCAGTGGGCGGAGTTTTGCCAGCAACTTCTAGGGCTCATTTTTAAATGGCTCCGTGAAAGCAGGGTGGCCTATGCGCAAGCGCATGCCAAGCGAAAGAAAAGCTTGGACGGTAGAATAAGCGTGCTAGGCAACACGTAAAGTGCGCAGGCGGCGTTGTTTATGCCACGCCACTACCGCGCCGGAAGATGAGAAAAATTCCTGAACACAGGGTGTCGCTGGAACCGACGTTTCAACAAGCGGAACTTGTTTTGCTCGAGATAGCCTTGAAGAAGAGAGCTCCGCTTCTTGAAACGACGTCTCCAGCGACAACCCGTGTTCAGAAATTTTTCATACCTTCAAGCTTCCATCTTCGCCTGAACATCTGCCTTCTTAAGGCGAAAGCCTTAGATTCCTCATCAAACGCGAAAACTGACCGTCGGCGTCCCGCGACGCCGGGAACGAGTGATGCAAAAGAACATCATCACGTGGTGACGTGATCATATGACGTCCCTAAGACGTCACAGATCGCCAAACTGTGTGACGTCACAGTGACGTCACCACGACGTCACCGTGGCGTCACGTGACGTGACGTTACATGATGACGTCATCACAACGCGCGGTAGCTTGGTTAAAGGTAGTCCGATCACGGAGACAATGAAAAACTAGGTGAGCTGCGTCCGATCTTGGAGGCATGCAAAACCACGTTTGGTGGAGAAAGCTTTCGCAAGGTGGCGGGGCGGGATCAGTACATCGAATGAGAAGACAAAGACGATGGTTTGCGCCTTCGAGTCGTCTTAAGTGCGTAAGGGACCCTGCGATTTTTATCCTGTGGAAAGAGCTGCAAAGGTAGAACTGGGAGGTGTATTGAGGACAGTGCGAGGGAACGTGAACTGTCGTTTAAAAATAAAGGTAATATGCATTTACTCGTCCATTGCCCTGCGTGCACGTGTGAACCACTGCATCGGGAAATTAAGATTCTGTGTATTAGTTCTGATACCTTGGGAAGAGAGCTGCTGGAAGATTATCACGTTAAGAAAAAGAGTACAGAGCGTATTCACGACACATCTATCAGTCTATTAAATGGTGAGTCTAGCTAATATTTTAAGGAGATGTTTTGTTGTTGACTTAGCCGCCGCCCACATGTGACCGCATTTTGGATGGAGGCGAAACTTTCTTAGGCCAGCGTACTCAGATTTAGGTGCATGTTAAAGAACCGATGGTCGAAATTTCCGGAGCCATCCACTTCGGCGTCTGGTATATTCATACCGGAATTTTGAGATCTTAAACCCCAACAATTTTTATCGGCGGTATTTTCTGAAATAAAGTCAGTTGATGCTTAGCGCTCGCCCCATGGACTGAGTTCTTCCCTTCTTAAGAATTTTTTACTTCCTTCTTTACAGGTAAAAATATGTGGCATGTGCAGCCCTTCCAAATAGGTGTCATTGTTACTCAGCCAGTGCTGAAGCAAGCCAATGTGGTTCATTGTTTTCTTGTCACTTGCTTTTATCTCCGAGTCTCTCCTTTGCAGCCTGGTCATTAATTTTAGGATAAAAAAAGCTGAAGTAATTGGTAAGTAATCAATTTTGTTGGTGTTCATTAATGCCTACAAGAACATCGGCATCTGTACCATGCGAATC
>JALIZH010008489.1:0-32814 GCA_030522465.1 Rhipicephalus appendiculatus | reverse complement strand
CGTACCTCGAACTAATACGTGCAACTCATTTTTGCATCACTTACGCCGGCGCGAACAGGAAGCCGCCTCGTAGCTCAGAAAATTTGGAGTGATCGGCGCACTAGTGATGCAGGAATGAACTGCAGTCTTGTTCAGTACATAGTGGGTGATTCCACGAGAGATCGAACATGCATGTCCGGTCGATATTTTTGTTTTGTCTGGGTTTTTGATATGTTATGTGGGCACATTCAAAGTGCACGGAACCGAAAATTTTATTTCCGAAAAACGCTCCGAGCGCGAGAAAAAAAATATTTGAAGGTGGCGGCGCGGGCGTCTTGTTTTTGCTCACCGCAATATTTTTTGGATTTCGCGGCCGAATTTAATGCGAACTGTAAATGTGGCGTCTAAAATTTTTTGTGTAGGTTTTAATAGGCAATACTGTGAACTACATACATGCTTTCTTGATGCTGTCCTCCAAACGGAAAAAATGTGAAAAAATGGCAAACACGGCCCAAATCGAAAATGTTTGCTAAGTTTGATGCGTCTTCGCCCGTTTGCTATTGTTCGCATAAACTTCAAAACTTTGTCACATATAGATAAAGGCCTTTGAAATGTTTCTGCGAAAGATCGCTTTCCTACAAGCAGCGTAAAAAAAGAAAAAAATAGTTAAAAAAGCAGGTTTTTTCAAAAAAAGCCCATTTTCAAAAAACAAAATAAAAAAAAAACCCCGGTCTCAATTTTGATGAAAATTTTTTATCGAAGAGCACTTATGTCAGTCAATTCACGGTTTCAATATCATATGTCCTCATTTGCTTTGTTAACGAGATATGACGAGCCAAAGTGACCCTTTGCTGTGTGTTCTCACTTCAGTACCTTTGATGGTTGTTATCAGCTTGCATTGTGCGTAAATCTACAGTACTAATTATTTTGCTGCAGCGAAACTTCACTCTGGTGGCCCGTCTTCAGGAAAAATGTATTCTCAGATTTTATTTGTGTCTAGCGTGTGCGGGGGTGGGCTGCTTCCGCTCTTTGAAGGACTACGCGTACACAGTTTGCAGCCTGCAACCTCGCCTACAAGCATCAGAAGAAAGGTGGACGCACCTATTCAACATATCTATCGCTTCATGTTCCTCAAGAAATGCTTGGTCTACCTCATCGCGGTTCTTAGATGTAGACAGGGTTTCCATAAGACGCGTAGCGCCATATTTCGTGAAATCGGCTTTTCAAACTACTTCAGCATTTTTCTATTCATGTGTACGTGAATCGAGTGTAGTTACTTGTTTCTTGAGTTCCTTTAATATGGAGTCTTTATAGTAGAGCATGAAATTCACCAGCGAAATGTTAGGGTCCCATGTGTGTGAAGCGCCCACGCGTGTGTAATGTGCCACGCTTTCATCAGCGCTCACCACGCAACAACTCTCGTTACCACTGAATGAACGAGGATCTCATAAGTGCGCAAGAACGATATTTGATGTCTTGGTTGGAGACGCCGCATCATCCGCCATTACAGAAGGGTGTTCCAAACAACAGCCCCAGCGGAGCACCGTTGCGAGGCCAGCACAATCACCAAAGATGACGGAAAGGAGAGCTGGTGGATTGAATGATATTGTTACGTAAAATGAGACGAGACGTGACTATTTGCGAGTGTATTTACACCGATCGATCAAGACGGAGGGCAGCACGCACAGCGGACAGGCCAGTCCTCTTCGTCGTTTTCTGTACGGAGAATGTCTCTCCCTTGATGTGGTAGCTATGTAGCATTACCCTCCGCTGTAAAAGCGCCGTCTCGGTGCACTTTAAACATGGTCTTCAGAAGGGGGGCGGTATGGTTTCAACCTACTGACGTGCACTACGTCACTGGGCGTGTTTGCAGACGGGTTAGTCTCGGAGATGGGAACGATCTCGTAGGTAACGTCCGCTACCTGGCGGATGATACGGTAAGGACCCATGTACCGAGATAGCAACTTCTCTGACAAGCCGACACGACGAACTGGGCACCACAGGAGAACTAGGGAACCTGGTGAGAAGCGAACGTCGACATGCCTGCTGTCGTAGATAGCCTTCTGGGTTGCTTGGGAAGCGAACAGCCTAGAGCGGGCGATCTGACGTGCGTGATCGGCACGAGCGATGGCATCACGTGCGTATTCGCTCGGCGGAGGTGTTGTAGCCGGTAGTAGGGTGTCCAGCGGTAACGTCGGATCACGGCCATAGAGCATATAAAAAGGTGAGTAACCGGCGGTGTCATGACGAGATGAATTGTAGGCGAAGGTGACGTGAGGTAGCGCTAGATCCCAGTCATGGTGATCAGATGAGACATACATCGAGAGCATGTCCGTGAGGGTGCGATTTAGGCGCTCGGTGAGGCCATTTGTTTGAGGATGGTACGAAGTGGTCAGCTTGTGTTGCGTTGAGGAAGAGCGCAAAAGATCGTCGATTACCCTTGACAAAAATGCGCTGACACGGTCGGTGAGCAATTGGCGAGGAGCGCCATGGTGTAGAATGACATCGTGGAGCAAAAAGTCGGCAACGTCAGTAGCAGTGCTGGTGGGGAGCGCTCTAGTGATGGCAAACCTGGTCGCATGGTCTATAGCAACGGCGACCCACTTGTTCCCAGAGTTTGATTCAGGAAAAGGACCGAGAAGGTCTACACCAACACGGAAGAAAGGTTCGGTATGGATGGAGATCGGGTGAAGAAGTCCAGCAGGAGGTGCGGCAGGTCGCTTCCGACGTTGGCATTTATCGCAAGAGGCCACGTAACGTCGAACGGACCGGGCGAGACCACGCCAAAAGAAGCGGCGCCGGACGCGGTCGTACGTGCGAGATACGCCCAAGTGGCCGGCAGTCGGTTCGTCGTGAAGCTCATGCAGGACCGTTGAACGCAGATGCTTAGGCACGACGAGAAGCAGCTCAGGGCCCTCTGGCTGGACGCTACGACGGTAGAGCGTGCCATTCAAGAGGACGAACATGCGGAGTGATGCGTCGTTAGGGACAGATTCGAGACGGTCAATGAGGGATCGGAAGGAAGCATCGCGACGCTGTTCGTCACCAATCTGAAGAAACTGAGACATGGACATTACGCTGGGGCTCGGCTCCATGGCCGATTCGTCTGGGTGGTCAACAGGGTAGCGGGACAAGCAATCGGCGTCCAGATGGAGGCGGCCAGACTTGTAGGCAACTGAGTAGGAGTACTCCTGAAGACGCAACGCCCAACGACCAAGCCGTCCAGTAGGGTCCTTCAGTGACGAAAGCCAACAGAGAGCGTGATGATCTGTGACGACTCGGAACGGGCGGCCAAACAAGTAAGGACGGAATTTCGAAACCGCCCAGACAAGGGCAAGGCATTCCCGTTCTGTTATAGAGTAGTTGCGCTCAGCCTTCGAAAGGAGACGACTTGCGTATGCAATTACACGATCAGTGCCCCGCTGAGTTTGGGCCAAAACTGCGCCGATGCCGTGACCGCTAGCGTCTGTGCGCACTTCTGTAGGAGCATCTGGGTCAAAATGTGCAAGTATCGGCGGTGTCGTTAGAGCGGTGATTAGTTGAGAGAAGGCGTCAGCTTGGAGAGGACCCCAACAAAACGGGACGTCGTGTTTGAGAAGGTCAGTGAGGGGGCGTGCGAGTGCCGCAAAGTTTTTCACGAACCGGCGAAAGTAAGAGCATAGGCCCACGAAACTGCGAACGTCATGGATAGAGCGCGGAACGGGGAAGTTCGTTACATCGCGTACTTTCGCCGGGTCTGGTCGTACACCGGAAGCGTCAACTAGGTGGCCCAACACAGTAATTTGACGAAGACCGAAGTGGCACTTCGAGGAATTTAGCTGGAGGCCGGCTTGTCGGAATATTGATAGAATGGTGGAAAGGCGTTCAAGGTGTGTGGCGAAGGTGGGTGAGAAGATTATCACGTCGTCCAAGTAGCACAAGCATGTCGACCATTTAAATCCTTGAAGTAGCGTGTCCATCATTCTCTCGAAGGTTGCTGGAGCGTTGCAGAGACCAAAGGGCATGACCTTGAATTGGTAAAGGCCGTCGGGGGGTAACGAATGCGGTCTTCTCACGATACATTTCATCTACAGCAATATGCCAGTAGCCAGATCGGAGGTCGAGAGATGAAAAGAAGGTGGCGCCATGGAGACAGTCGAGTGCGTCGTCAATACGTGGAAGACGGTACACGTCTTTTTTGGTAATTTTGTTGAGGTGCCGATAATCAATGCAGAAACGCCAGGAGCCGTCTTTCTTTTTTACTAAGACCACTGGGGAGGCCCAAGGGCTTGACGATGGTTCGATGATGTCTTTCGCTAGCATTTTGGCCACTTCTTTTAAATGCGAATGCATTTCATAGTCGGGCTATGTCAGGCATCCGGCGTTGTCCGGCGTTGGCCGGCGTTGTCCGCGGGGAGGAGGATAGGTTGAGGAGGTGTCCGCGCGCCGGCAGGTGTTATCTCTCCGCTCTCACTCTCTCTCCCATAGCAAAAGCTGCGGGCGCGCGCGCTTATCCTCGCCCCTAGCAAAGTGGAGAGGAGGAGCGCGCTCTGGCGCGTGAGGGCGCTCGCATCGCGGGAGCTCAGCGGAGCTACCGCGATAAAAAAAAAAAACAGGCGCTGCGCCGTGCTCCCGACCGGGCTGCAGAAATTAGGCGCCTTTTCCTTCTTCGAACCACAACCACCATATATAAATGGAGTGAAGCGCGCGCGAAATGCATTCGCATTTCCTCACGATTCCCTTCGGGGAGGTGGGGGCATTTTTTTGAATGACTGCTCGCTCTGATGCGGACACGCGGTAAGGCCGACGGTGGATGGGTGCAGAGTCACCGGTGTTAATACGGTGAGTCACAATCTTAGCCTGGCCCAATGGACGATCACGGATATCGAAAATGTCACTATAGGAGACCAAAACCTGGCAGAGAGCGTCGGCGTGATCAGGCGAAAGGTCTGGTCCAATCATTTTTCGAAAAATGGCGTCGTCCGAACTGCGTAGCCGTGAGACTTCAGCTTGGTCTGGGGCCGTTACGGCGATAACGTTGATGCCATCGTCTGTTATGGCAGTGAGTTGGGCAAGCGACATTTGGTGAGCCAAGACTTGGGGAATGAGGCCGAAATTTAGGAGTGGAAGGAACACACAGTTATCCACAATAGTGGCGATGGTATGCGACACAGTAACACTGCGCGTCAGTCGTGCGTCTGTTATCGGTGTAACGATGTAGTCTCCGTCGGGGACTGGAGGGGTCGATGACAAACAGACGTACGTAACTGTGCGAGGCGGCACGCGAACAAAATTGGTTGGGCTCAAGCGGCTGACGGGCTTTTCACATGTATCGGAGAGAAGAGAGAAAGGGAAGATCGAGACTGAGCGTGCCAGAAGAGCAGTCAATTAAGGCCGAGTGTTCCGAAAGGAAATCAAGGCCAAGTATAAGGTCATGGGGGCAATGAGGTAGAACGGCAAAAAGGACTACGGTGTGACGACCGGCAATGCTGACACGAGCAGTGCACATTCCTATGACTTCTACAGTGCCGCCATCGGCCACACGTATTGTTTTTGTCGTAGAGGGCGTCATGATCTTCTGCAAACGGCAGCGTAGAGGAGCGCTCATAATAGATAGGTGAGCGCCTGTGTCAACAAGGGCGGTCACAGTAACATTGTCGACTTTTACTTCAAGCAGGCTGTGGTGTGTGGGGAGCGTCAGTAGAGGATTTGCAGGCGTCGATGGTATTGCAGCTTCACCTCCATAAGCTGCAATATCTAGTTTTCCTGCTGTGAGCGTCCACGGAATGTCGGCGAGGGAAAGCGTCGAGGCTGTGGGGACAGGGATTGGCGGCGTTGCGGCGACGGGGAGCGAGAGTAGTGGCGAACGGGTGAAGGGGCGTCAGTGGTGAGAGGCTCGTGAGGAGACGACGAGTAGAAACGGGATGGGTGCAGCGGCTGAACGTCTAGGAGTGGTAGGACGCATGTAGTTAGGGTAGGTCTGGCGTGGAGGGTTTGACCAACGGCGACGGCAATAGCGAGAAACGTGCCCAGGCTGATGACAGGAAAAGCAGATAGGCTGGTCGTCAGGGGTTCGCCATTCCGCAGGGTTCCGGAGGGGCCATGTAGGAGAGGATCGGCGAGCGTTTCCGGAGGGGTAAGGCAGTACTTCAGGGTGAGTCAGGGGACACGCGGATGGAAGACCGAGGTTCGCAAACTTCTGCCTGACCACTGCTTGAATTAAGGCTACCGATGGCTGTGATGGGTGTGATGAGTGTGGTGCGCGTTAGAATTGTGCGCCTTGAAGTATGCATCGGGGAGCGAAGAGCGTGCGCGAACGGTAGACGAATAGAAGACGACGACGTCGAAGCAACGCCTCGTGGGCGCGAGGCGCGAGGTCTTGACGTAAAAGTGGCACGATGAGGAAAGACGGCGGAACATCTCGGGAGCCAATCACTTGCCAACACCGAGGTCTAAAGGTCTCCAATCAGGAGCGGACAAGTGCACCTGAGGGCAAGTGAATCCTGGGCCGCGGAAGATCGGGGTAGTTCCACGAGAACGGGACGAGCGGAAGGTGGTCACCGGACCTGGCGCTGAAGATGGGTCGTCGGGTTGCGGACCCGAGCCATGAAGACTTCAACCGTCCGGGGCCTCCTGCCGTCGCGTTCCCGCTCGAGGTGACCGTAGCCATCCGGTCGTGAACTCAGCCCAGGGCCTGCGGACTTCGGTACCGACAGGCAAGCCGCAGCGGTCGGGCTACGGGCCCGAGCTGTGCACCGACTCTCCTGGCCAGTCTGCCCCTGGTTTCTCTACAGTTTGCCCAGCCGTCTACGAAACCTCGTCGCCACCAGCCAGCCCGCGTCCACTCCGTAAGCCGGAGCCTCCGCGTTCCTGTTCGCGCAAACGTCGCCGAGCCTTCGACGACATGGTGAGACCCACCATCTTTCTGGCCCCACTTCGCCGCTAGCCGCGTCAAAATTATACTGAGGACTTTAAGTCTCTGAACATGCATTTAGAGTTTGCTTGTAAGTGTTTACCTTGTGCAGTGAACTTTTTATTAATTGTTTACTGGTGTGTTCGTTTTCCGTTTTAACCTTTTATTAAAAGTTTTGTGTGTGTTTTTTGTTAAACAAATGGCTTTGTCCTTCTTGAAACTCATAGGCGCAGACCTATAGAGAGCTAATCTAAACCGTGTAAAGAACCTGCATCACAATGGGTCAGTGGCGTGTGTTGTGAAAATGGGCAATTGAATAGGAGCTGGACAGGCAGCTTCGATCTCCCGACGAACGATACGGGTGACGTTGTCGTAGGTAGGCGGCTGGCGAGCGGCTTCACACGACGAAGTTGCGGCCGTATTGGGCAGTCGTGTGAATCGCTGAGCTATACGGCGGCTCTTTGCTTGTTCAAACCGCCGGCACTCTTTGATGATTGCATCGACGGTGGCAACGTTGTTATAGACGAGCAGGTTGAAGGCGTCGTCTGCGATGCCTTTCAACACATGCGACACCTTGTCAGACTCAGGCATGTGCTCGTCAACTAGGCGGCAAAGGGCGATGACGTCGTGAATATACGCGACGTACGATTCGGTAGGTGTCTGCGCCCGAGTTGCCAGTTCATTCCGCGCAGCCATCTGCCGTCCAGCGGTGTTGCCAAAAATGTCGCGGACCTTCTCTTTGAAGGGGTCCCAGCTTGTAATGTCGGCTTCGTGTGTCTCAAACCACACCCGCGGAGGACCATCAAGGTAGAAAAGCACGTTGGCGAGCATAAGGGTCGGGTCCCATCTATAGCCGGCGCTGACCCGTTCATACAGGTTGATCCATTTGTCAATGTCAACGCCATCCTTCCCGGAAAATACGCCAGGATCAAGAGCAGGAGGTAGGACGACGTAGGTAGAAGTCGCGGTAGGGGCGGGTGGTGAAGACGATGTTCCTTCAACCTGTGCCATGGTCGGTCCCGCGATGATACGGCCGTTGCGGAGCTTCGTGATGGGTGCAGGGAAGAACCAGCAGCTCCACCACAAATATGTTACGTAAAATGAGACGAGACGTGACTATTTGCGAGTGTATTTAGACTGATCGATCAAGACGGAGGGCAGCACGCACAGCGGACAGGCCAGTCCTCTTCGTCGTCTTCTGTACGGAGAATGTCTCTCCCTTGATGTGGTAGCTATGTAGCATTATGGACGGGGGTGTTCATGCATACAGGCGAGATAGCTGAAAAAAACACACTTTGTGTGTCTTGCTCTGGTTTGTCGTCGTTTTCGCACCTTTTACCTCGGATCATGCCATACCAACACGCGCCGTTGTCCACCTTAACAAAAGCAGCAAAGCCGCTCACGCATGTGTTTCAGACACTCTTTGGAGAGTCGTGCATTTAAACCCGTCCGTATAGTTCCGCATATCTACAGAACACACATAATTGCGGCAACACAAATATCTTGAGCATATGCAGCTTTTCTGGACACATAACAACCAGCGCCCCTGGTGGCCGCGGCGCGAAGCTAGCGTGTTTTCAATGGAACGAGCGAGTTTTTCGTGAATAATTAAGCTTAAAGGGCGAATGGTGAAAAACGCAGGCCACAGAGCGCTTCTGGGAACCGAAACGCACGAGAACAATGCAGCAATCACGTTGTGCTAAGCTCCAATTTTGTTCCCGAAGATCGTACAATGGAAGTTTATGGAAACGGCGAAAAAAGTGGCCTGTTTTTCCAGACAAAAACGCTCACTGTGGTAAAACTAAGCAAGTTATATTAATGGTTAGTAAATCACATGCAGTCATGACACTCAATTTTCGATTGAAGCCATTCTTAACTTGCCGCAATAGGCGCAACATTGTTCCCTAAGGCCACTCGTAGTCATATTTGTAGCGCAATAAACCCAGACGAGGACAAAAACACAGAACACATACGCAGGACGGGCGCTAGTGACTCAAACCAACTAGCCCGCATCACCGCCTTGAGTTCCCTAAAGTGTTTTAAATGCGAAGCATTTCTTAGCGAACTTCGGCGACTTTGAGCGTATCTATCTATCTATCTATCTATCTATCTATCTATCTATCTATCTATCTATCTATCTATCTATCTATCTATCTATCTATCTATCTATCTATCTATCTATCTATCTATCTATCCGCCTACGACCTTGTGCTCTCGTGGACGTATCGTTAATAGGATTTATACAAAAGTTGGTATGGCATAACATGACTGTATGACGAACATAAATGGCTGGTCATATCATGAAAATCATGATTAACTTGTCATGAAAAGCATGATTTACATGCCATGCTCATGGCGCGCTCGCAGCCGTTTCGTTAGCTTGATACACACCAAATTTGGGATTGAGCGACGTGACTGTATGACGAACGTAAATGACAGGTGGTAATATGCAAATAATGACGTGCATGTCATGAACAACATGATTTATATGCCACGCTCATGGCGCGCTCGCGGCCGTTTCGTTAGCTTGATATACACCAAACCTGGTATTGAGTGACGTGACTGTATGACGAACATAAATGACAAGTGGTAATATGGAAGTCTTGGCATCCGTGTCATCTACAACGCCATTTACATGCCATGCTCATGGTGCGCTTGCGTGCGGTTCGCTAGCTTGATATACACGAAATTTGGTATTGCGCGACGTGACTGTATGACGAACATAAATTACAGGTCCTAACATGTAAAACATGACACGCAAATTATGTAAAGCATGATTTGCTCCTTTCTGGCTGCTTCGCATTACATCGATTCCCACAGTGCGTGGGATCTGCCGTTTTTTTTTAAACGCGCTCCTTCAAATGCTTGTGGTATTTTGAGAAACGCTTGCTTATCACCGGCGACAAGGCGTCATCGGTGGCCGAGTGCGCTAATCGCTCACGTTCGGGGCGCGGCATCACCGCGCCGTCGCCGGTTCTATTACGGGCGTCGGAGCTTCAGTCTTCTTCTTTTTTTTTTTTCTTTTTTTGCCGCCCTTGACTTAGTTCCACAGCATCCCACCAGATGTCGCCACCGAAACAAAAGAAAATATTTTTCGGTTCGGTTGCGGTTTGTCGCTGTAGTCTTGAGCTGTCGTTTCTTTTTCTCTTCATTTGATGACCTTTTTAGTGCGTATTTAAGCACTCCACACGTATCAGAGTGTTTAGATCTACACTTGTAATTCTTACTTGATTCTTTTAAACATACTAAGGAAAGGAACGCCCGATCAAATTATGGTGAACAAAGCTCTTTCGTTCTTTCGTATGCGTATTGTGGTGGAAACTTATTTCCCCGTTCTCATGATTTCGTTATGATCTTCTCAGGTCCCTACAATTCAGCAACGTCAAGGAAACGAACTAAGCTTAGAGAAGCGAGGCATATTAATGTAATGACAAAGACGTTTTTGCCGTTGCTTTTTACTTTAGGGCTAACTCAAGCGTCTCTCATAACCTTGAGCAAAGAAGGGGAATTGTTCGAGGGGTACTTTACCTTGCCAGACACAACTAATGAAACGAACAGACAGTTAACCCATTAGGGACCGGTTTCTTTGTTATCAGTCTTGTCAAAACAGATGTGATTTTTTATCGTATCTACATGTGTATATATCACACTGAAAATTTCATCGCGAACGAGCTCTTAGTTTACCAAATATGGCCCGCGACCATATGGTCACGCTAGGCCCTTAGGCTACAGTAAGGATCACAAAGTGAAGAATTTTGTTTCAGGCCTTGGCACATCGCGAAAAAAAATTACGGATTTGTTGGTCACTCATTGTAAAATGACGTGCAGCACGCAGTGCACATGGCGACGTCGCATTTATTGCATTGTGTGGTCACCATAAGCGTGCGCAGAGTTCCACTTCAGAAGGGGGGCGAAGCTTCGTCGCAGCGCCCCCCCCCCCCTCCCTATTATGTCAATGTATGGGGCTGACTTCGCGCCCCCCCTCTCACCCCCCCTCCCTATTATTTCAGTGTATGGGGCTGGCTTTGCGCCCCCCCCCCTAATTATATATTATACCAGTCATTATATAATATACTTAGGTTGTCTATGAGACTATCAGAATCCTTATTTGCGAAATCTTCGTCTGTGTAGGTGGTACCTCAGTGTAGATAGCCAACGCATCTTTATCGTCGCCTTCGAGTATTCTGACTATATAATTTGAAATAAACCTGTGCATAAAATAAATTGGCACGCGAGTGTAGCGTAATCACTCTTCAAGGAGCGTAAAATGAAGGAACGAACTTAACCAAAATAGGGAGCCTAAAGGCCTAGCGTGACCATATGGTAACACGTAAAATAACACGCTTGTTCGCGAGCAAACCTTTGGTTGATCTACTTGAAATTTTCACCGGAGATTGCATAGTGCACGTACTCTACAGGGACATGTGCATCACGCTATGACAAAAAATAATACTACAAAGAAATCTGTTCATCCGAAGGACGTTGCATGCCGACGCGCCGAAGCGCAGATCCACTATTTCGCGCCTGTTTTAACAGCTCCCCAATAAACAAAGAAAACTTCTGCCACATGGTATCTGTAAGGAGAAGCCTGAGCTCTCACAAGGCGTACTACCGTGGTTTCGGCGGGGTTTCTTAAACCAGTATAAATTGAAAGGCTTCGTCGGAATTTGCGTGATCATATGGTCACGCTGGTACCTAATGAGTTAAGGCAAGCAAGGAATAGGAAACATTATTTGTAGTTTATTCAACAGCAGTGTTAAGATTTCACCGTAAATTTAAAGAAATTAAGATGATGAAAAAACACTCCTTCTGTCAATGGGATCTGAAGGTACTTTAATAGCTTGGGCTTCGTCGGACAAGCTAAAAAAGTTAGCACTCCAGTAAATCTAGAATCGTCTTTTTTTATCTCAGCCGTGTGTTATTGCGATAGCAGTTATATGGACACTATCGATAGGTTTTCGCCATCGGCGTCGTCATCGCCGTCATGTTCCGTATAAAGTCCACATCGACAACATTCCCCTGTGTGTCAAATTATCTACTCGCGGCTAAAAGCGCGCGAGCGGTGGCCATGAACATGGCTGAAGTAGAGATCAAACGTGCTAGCCCATCTCCGTCGATCGGAGGGCGCATTCGATAGCATCACTCCGCGTGCAAAACATGCCGTCGAATGCTGCTCAAGCGCCGCGGAAACGCCCCGCCCGTCTTGAAGGAGCATGAAAAGACGGTGAGGTGGGGGGAGGGGGGGGTGGAGGGGGTGTTCGAGCAGCGACTGTGAACTTTGACTATAAGGACGCGGTCGCGATCGCTATCACGACAGGGATCAGCGGACGGCTCGTATACCCTTCTACGTGCTGCGCTATCAAAGCCGATAAACTATGCAAAATCCCATTTCCTACCTGGAGCGGCTGTGTTCTTTTCCAGCAGCGTTTTGTAGAGTTACGCGAGACTGGCTCAAAATATTTAGCTGCCAGCCTTACGCCATTTGTTGGTATCGCACTCATCCCATCGCCCTTGCGGTGAAACTGGGTTTCTTATTCATCTGTTGTCATATATTTTGTACTAGGTAAACAGAGAAAGACCAAAATGCTTTCTTTCTTTAACATCGTAAAGCACTGTGCGCTGTATCGGATAGGTCCGTGTGATATGACGTATCTGGATCAAAGCTTTCAGGAAGACCAGGAAAGGTAAATGTAACTGGTAGCGAAGCTTCCATAGAAGCCCATACGTTCAGAAAATGGCGGCTCATCAGCTGCTCATGGCGCTTAGCGCCATCTGTGTGAGGAGGGAACACTTCCGGCGGAACAAAAAATAAAGCGGATGTGACAAAATAGCTGGTAAACAAGTGACGTCATTTTGTTGGCACCAGCGCGAAATTCGATCGCAAATTACTTTTCGTAGGCCCCTGATTGCTAAGGACTCGCGCTAAGGCGATCGCCGGCGAGTCCTCCACGAGTGCGCTTCAAGTCAACGCCAGCTAAACTAATATCAACTCATGATTAGATAGTGATGTTTATTCTTGCAACTTTTATTCGCCGTTCGTACCATCTTCCACCGATGGATTAAAGCAAGCAGCTACCTTTCATATCTGCAGCATTGCGTATTTGCGTCGCACATACGCAGGTTCTTTAGTGTGCACATTGCTTGCGTTCTTCAGTTCTAACAAGAAGAAATGACGCTTATTCCTGCCAAAATTATGACACTTCAGTTTTATTCGCTGGTCCCAATAACTCAATTTTATTACACTGCACACAATGAACACCAAGTGGATAAGCACAAAAAGTGTGCGGACACTACATGCGCTTTGTTCTGCCTCATGCTCCGATAAATTACCGTTACATATATATGCGAATACAGGTAAGCGAATTCGCGATAGATAACTTAGCGATCTGCTCACCGATGACACGAATAACCGTAGGCACTGCGTGTTCAAGAATAAAACCGGGCCGTAGGAATACTGATGCATGAAAGTCCAGTGAGCACAGTCCTCTGAACCGTTGCCCTTGTTTCTTATCTAGAAGACATGGGACACCAGGCATACATCTGTTGCTACTGAATCCTTGCACAGCACATCGTTTCCGCAGGTACCGATAGAGGCAAGCACTCGGCGTTAAATGTTATCCGCATCGTCCCGCTAACCGTTGGACGCTATACTCAAGACCATGCTCAAGACGGTCACCAACGATGCAACGCACGTCACAACTTCCCGCACAGCACAACTTGAATTTTCACCACAATAATTCAGAGAACGCAAGCAAGTGCGGAACACTGAAACACGTGAGGGGGGTGTGTCATCACAGACGAATTTTATGAGCTGGCCTTTCCATGCAGCGCAAGGGCTGCACTGAGTAATAATGGCGTGCTCAGAGGGCGCTAAGAAAGAGATTTTTCGTAATAATAAAACACTGCCATAAATTATTTGCTGATCGCACGTACGTAGGTAATATTGTTGGGGAAATAAATGTTATTTGAAAAACATAACGATTGCTTCGCCTTTGAATAAGAGTTGGTTTTTCCCTATTAGTGTTTGTTCCTTCCAAACATAGTCGCGCTTCAATCTCAGATCCCATAACTCCCCATGCTGATGTCGCTGGCAATAGCTTCTGAACCGCTTTTCGCCGGAAGTTTCGCGACCTATTTGGTTAGGCCTTGGACGAGGGACTGGTGCTGCCAGTTACAAAACGAAAACCCTGTTATTCAGCAGCTTTTCGCACGTACTCGCAGCCGACTTCAACGTACCGTAGTAAGATGTCATTTTGAACATCTATAAATAAAGATGTGCGCAGCTTGTGCTAATTGCGCAAGGCTGAAAGCAACAGCGGAGCGAGTGTTCGACCTAGCTTCTTCTAAGTTTTTGCTAGTAATACCGAGCTTTTGTTAGAGGTGAAAAGTTTTTGCTAGTAATACTAGGATATGACTAGGCTTGAATATTCTTCTCAGGTTTCGGTGGGTTCGTTCCTCACACTACGCACGTGTTACGTGGTTCTGGAGGGAAAATATCACGTCACTAGCAGTTACGTGTGTGATTGTAGCCACGTGAGAGAGAAAGTACAATTTTATGAGAGTGCAGTGCAGACGCCGAGTTTGCCCCGCGCCACCCGGTTGTTCCGAAGTTATTGGCGGAAACATGTCTCGTCAACAGTTACGTGATGTTACGGAATTTTAGTCGCGTGACTATTTGCGTGAATTTACGTGATTTTAATCACGTGACTAGTTGCGTGTTGTTACGTGTTGTAGTCACGTGACTAGATGTTGCGTGATGTTATGTGTTTTTAGTCATGTGACAATTGAAGGCCTGACATGCAAAAAACTACAGTCACAGGAAGCCCATCATATGTATCACATATTGATGATAATGAGAAAATTACTTTCGTTGCTCAAAGAAGCAAGCGAAGCTGCACTAATGCACTTTTTATCATGTTTCAAAATTTGGGTTTAATGACTTTTTTCTACAATTTTTTGTTGGCTTCATTTACTGTATTCTTTCTTTTTTTCTTGGTGAAAAGCGCATATATATTGCTGTAAGGTCGAAAATATCACCAGCGGTTAGTTCAACGCTGTGCGTGTCTTCCAATGCCGTCCTCGTTCGTTACGCTGTGAAACATAGATTTATGATCTACAGTGCATTTTCAAAGCAGCTGCTTTCACTTTTGGATTCAGCTCCTGCTCTTTGGAAGGAGAAGACACATGCAAGGAGTGTCCCCCCTCGCCAGCCTGAACACAGGGGGGTAGGTTCAGGACCCCCTGACCCTCCCTCGCGCCATGATTTACGCCACTGCAGACTTCGAGCTGTCCACGGTCGAAAACATGTTAAGGGACAAGATCAGCAACGTTACAGCCAAAGACTGGAAGAAGAATCTTAGGCACGTGATGGACCTTGAAGCAAATTTCAGACTACCTCTGAAAGTGATTACATTCAGCCCACCGTTATCCAAGTGGGTGAAGGTTAAACTGGGGAGAGCGACTCCTACTCCGAGCTATCCGGCATTGAGCCCCCCTCAAGAGGAATAATGGCTTTTTATGAATGAGAAAATCCCTTATCAGGGCTATCAAAATTTTGCTGGTAGGGGTGCATTTTAGGGGCGAAGCTCCTTAGGGTGTGGGTCTGTCCCTCCTCTGTAGTCGTAGTAGTAGCAGTTAGGTAGATAGGTAGCCAGATATAGTGGAATGTACCCACTACACCTGATAACGATGAAGTATAAGCGCGTTCCAGTATAGTGGAATGTACCCACTACACGTGATAACGATGGCGATGAAGTATAAGCGCGTTCCAGCATAGTGGAATGTACCCACTACACGTGATAAATATGACCATGACGCTGATGACCATGAAGTATAAGCGCGTTCCAGACCACACATTCTCTTTCTGCCATGGATGAAAACGATCGAGCTTCGCCCACTCATCATCATTCACTTCGTGGATATGGCGTGATTTTTTTCCTTAAATTTTTTATTTTACTTAAATTTATTTTTCTTTAAATTCGGAGGGTGTTTTTCGGAGTTTATTATTATTTTTGGAAGAAATTCGGAGCTTACCGCAGTTTATTTATCGCTAATCCAAAATTGTCCAAAAATCCTAGTTTAATTTTCTATTTTTCTCAGTGCCCCAAAGTCTTACATGCAATGGCATCTAAAATGAGAACATCTGAACACACGGAGCTTAATTTAATTGTCTGGAAAGTTCTAGCGCACAAACATATATACAATTAAGTTCAAACTCGGTATTACAGTCTCAAAGCTTGTGGTAATATACGCGAAGCGTATTCTTGTAATCGACGCTAGAATACTTTACGAGGTGGTTGTCACAGATAGAAGCGCGTTCCTTTCGAGTGATGATTCTCGGCCTCTGAAGAGGGGGGTTGCATGAACATGCCAAATGATATTTCGCTGCACTGCTGAACTACTTGTGAGTATATCATGATGGTCCAACATCCAGGACGCTCATCGTCGCAGAAGGTTGCAAGCACCGTTACTGCCGGTCGTCCGCGAAGTTCCGGGGACTCGTCGATGGTGATGAAATTGAGGCGTTCTGTCATAGAAGAGATTATCGACGCAATGTCTCTCGCATCTACCTAATGTAGTTATTTCTAATATAGTTGTTCACTACTTGGCATCTTGCCTGCCGCCGGACACTTGATTCGAAAGAGCCCAAGAGCTATATCAGCCTGATGCCGCGTAGAATCCCAGCAGCACTCACTGCACGGCAAAACTATTGCTAAGGTGCAGTTTATATCAGCCAATCCGGCCGACGTGTCAATGACCGCTTAGAACATGCTCATTTGATAAAAAACGGAACAAGGTCATAACGGCCGTTAAAATCGGAATTTATCAGATAAAGCCGAATGGTCAAAGTTTTTACCGGCTAGTGTTTATCGGATTTCTTCGTATTTATCCCAAAGCACAGAGCGCTAATTACTATAACATAGGACACATCGAGGATGAACGCCGTTGTTTTCCTCGGTATTGCAGCCCAAATGCGCGCCGTAAAAAAAAGAAAGAAACGAAAAACAGATCCCACGTACCATGGGAATCGATGCCATGCGAAGCATGTAGAGGGAAGGTAACTGTGGTGTGATTTTCTTGTTGATCAAACCGCTACGAAATGACTAAACATATGTACAAGTGTTATACGAAGAGACATGTATGTTGAACAGTCGCATACGCTTTATATAACCAGTTGTTTACAGTCGCGTAACTATGCCAAGAGCAACATGGGTATTACCAACACCAGACACGGTAAGCTGAAATGTAGCGCTTGTGCTTGCGATTATGGTAGCCCCTGATAGTGGCACGTAAACCAACTTTAGTGTACGGGCTTAACTACAATTGACGCTAACCCGACGTGACGCCTCTGTCATTGGAGTACATATGTAATGTTTATAAAATTGGATGGGCAGCACTGCAACCACAATTAAAGTTTCACCAACATTACGCCAGCATAGGGTCTTTTTCCAAAGGAGCGCCGAGACCTGGCGTGGCTCTGTGGTAGGATACTTGATTGCCACGCAGAATGCTTGGGTTCGATTCCTGCTGGGACCATAACATATAATATTTGCATACGTCGGGTCAACGCTGCCGATATCGGTTTTTCTTAATGCTCTCGCATTTAGAGTACCAATGTCTGTTCTCGCCGTTCCTTGGTAGATACGAAATGTCAAACACCTGTGGCACATACCCGCATACCGCGGCCTGTTGTGTACGGGTATGTGCCACACGTGTCTGGAGTAAAGGGTTTGGCGTCGTGTGCAACGGGATTTTCACATTATTCATGTCATTACCAGACTGCCATAATCGTCAAACCCTCTTACACTCCCACACTAATTTTGGTTCACCCCAAGTTAAGGAGGTGATCCCGACAGCACCCAGACGTTAGGCGGCTAGATAGATAGATAGATAGACAGATAGATAGATACGTAGATAGAAACGCTCAAAGTGTCTGCAGTACGCAAAGAAATGCTTCGCATTTAAAAAAAGAAGTCACATCCCATCAAGCTACACCGCGGCAGAAGCGTGACGTTCGCGCCCCTGAAGCATCCCCAAAAATTCCTCGCCACTTCGATCTCTCTGGACGAAGTTACACTAATGCATTTATTAGATGCGAAGCAGCTTTTTTGACTAGCCTGTGTAACGCTGTCCCTCCGTGCGTCCGTACGAACGCGCCGCAACGCGCTCTCCTCGCCGCAGGTGTTGGAGCGGTGCCAAGTAGGTCACGCCGCGGCTGCGCGTTGACGTCACGCTCCCCCTCGCAGTGCGCGCTCACGTCACTCTCTCCCTCGCCTGGCGCGCAACGACAAGACCTACGCCAGCCATCGCTTCAAACGAATCTTCCAGCGCTCACCGCAGCACCCGCGTTAGCGCCGTTCAACCCGTGACGCCACCCGTGCGCAACGCTGCTGCTTCGCATCCCATCAGGGTTCCCTTTGGGAAGATGGTGTAATTTGTGTCCGTCCCCGCCGCACAAACTTTTTTGTCTGTACCGACGCTCACGACGGCATGAGAAAGATTGCCTGCAAGTATAAAAATGCCATTTCTGCAAAGCAGGGCCTAGTTACAGAGAACTCGCTAGATTGATGGCTGTGAAGCGATGTCATTTCGCAGTAGAGCTGTCCACGGGCCGTATTTCGAGACCGAGCCCGGCCCGGGCCCGCCGACTGCATTGAAAGCCCGCCCGATCCCGACGCAATAAAGCTGCGCGCCCGCCCGGCCCGGCCCGACGTACAATAAGAAAAGCCCGGACCTGGCCCGGTGCGCCCCGCCGTTATGTATAGGTCTCCTGCGGAGACAAGATATCGCTTTCCGATAATGTGGCACTTTATTCAACATATCAAAGTGAAACATAAGCAAGTGACATGTTATAGTCAATATACACACAGATTACAAGATGGCGTGTCAAAATAACAGGCTCTCCAATGATTCGGGCTTCAGTGAACTGTGGCGTTCCTGCATCGCATCTTCCACCGCTCTGAAGTTACTTTCGCTGCTCGCACTGGCAGCCAGAATTGCCAATATCTTTTTCCCAGCACAGCAAGCTTTGGATATTCAGAATGCTTGTTCTTCCAGAATTTAGTTCCCCAAATGCAAGACAGGGGGAAGATGTATAGATAATCACAAATAATCTTGCGTGTTCATCGCTACGTGCAGGACAAATATTACTGCACAGCGCGTATATTTTGGGCTTAATAGGGCTTTTTCACATGGCCCGGCCGGCCCGGTAAAAAAACTAAGAGGCCCGAGCCCGGCCCGGGCCCGAGATGAGAAGACGTCGGCCTGCCCGAGCCCGGCCCACGGACCGGGCCGGGCTCGGGCTTTCGGGCTACCCGGAGCCCGTGCACACCTCTATTTCGCAGGTTAACTGCGACACCGGCTGCGTCTCCGAATCGGCTGCCTCTACGAACCGGCTCATCCCGCTTCCATCTTTCCTGTTCACAGCGAGGGTACCAAGATAAGCAGTTGCACATGCGAACGTAAGACAGAGACCACATGACAATTTTATTGGCAAAAAACGAACGACCTACGGCGACTTCGAGTATTAGAAAATGGTGTCGGCAACGGTGTACGCACACATGAATTTGCCGCTTTCAGGCGTCAGCGATGGTGCGCTGCTGTGATGTGCTCCTCGCTAGTAAACATTGGCGTAGCCGGGGGGAGGGGGGTGTTTGAACTGTTTCCAAATTTTTTTTTTTAAGGTTTGTATGTGTACACACGCACACATACAAACGCACGCACGAACATAGATAAGGTCTGAATAAACGCCACCTCCCCCCCCCCCGCCCCCCTCGCTGAGTGGCGGAGGCCGGCGGCGGGGACCGGCGTGCGCGGAACAGACGGCGATACGGCAGGCAAGCAGACGCGGAAACGCAACAAAGCGTGGCGGCGCGCCGTTGCCATAGCAACGATGGAGAGATCGTCCACCGGCTGCTTTGCTGCTGGCTTGCGTTTCCTTTCTTGAATTCTCGGCGCTCGCCACTTTCCTATTAGGAATACTGTCTGTTGCCTAGTTCACACTGAAGAATCCGCTGTCTACAGCGAGAGGAATTCTCCTGCCGCCGAAACACAGCGTCGTTCGCACTGCACGCGCACCGCGCCGCCGAAAAACGCCGAATAGCCATAGTGCGCCATCTGTCGAGCAAATCATCAACCACAGGGCAAGCGCGGATGGATGCGCTGTCACCCGGATGTTGTCGGTGCCCGCAGCTACGCGACTGACTACGCCACTACGCTACGCCAGTACGCATTTAAATCCGGTCGTCAAGATTTACATGCTTCTCTTTCGCGCACTTTCACTGCGTTAAACGACTATGCTGACGACTGAGCAGGAACAAGCAGTACTGCTTACTGTGCCGGCAAGCTGCTGTCTTGCAATGTATGAAGAGCGGAAAAAATCTGTCGTCACGACGATGCCAGCGGCGGTGGTGAGTTAGTCTTGCTCTGCAAGACCGCGACAGGCTCGGTCACGCCAACAGTTTCTACGAGATCGGTACGTGAATTTGTTGCAACGTTCAGTTACGTGCACTGCGACATGACAAGCGAGTCGGGCTTGGTCGCCATTTTTTCAAATTCCTCGACTAGTGCTCCGATTGGTTCGCGGCGAGCCGATCCGGCGGCAGACGCCGCAAAAATCGGTCCGAGAGCGATCGGCGCGGAGAGGGCCCTTTCGGCGGATCTCGCCGCCGCCGAACCGGATTCCGCGCCCTTTCGGCGGCCGGAATGCTCAGTGTGAACGAGCCATGACGCTGATAACGCGATTCGTGACCTGGACGTGCCGGGCGCGCGGCGATAATACAATCGAGAGGTATGCACGATATCAAGACCATTCTTGTGAGGCGAAACGACACCCTTTCAACACGTTCTTTCTTCAGTGTAGGCGGCTTTTCTGATCAGAATAGGAAAACAGCGATAAAGAATATTTCAAAACTAACAAGCGCTTTGCGCATTACAGTTCTGCTTACAGATTCAAAGAGGCAATATTTCATGCTCACTAGATTGCCATCCGCATCGTGTGCGTGAGCCAATGCCAATAATGCTTCGTCAAACTATAAAGCTGGCCTTGCTTGTTGGCCTCGTGTCGCTGATGCACTATATATATATATATATATATATATATATATATATATATATATATATATATATATATATATATATATATATATATATATATCTATCCTTCGACGGGCTCCTAGACCAACAGCTTCAAAGAGTGACCGTTTCCAGTTGCATTTAACCTCCATGCCTTTCAACCCTAGATTAGTCTGTTCATACTAAAGGACATGGTGCGGTTTGTTTGATTTCCAGCTTCTCAAAAAACCGAAAGTTTCCCGTCTTCCTATATGCCTATAGGCATTTGAAAGTTATCTGTCGTCTAAAAAATGCTTTAATTGCCCGATCAAGCGCCTTAACACATTTCTTCGACAACAAAATTTTCGCGTTTTATTGCAAGCAAATAATGCACGCTGTTGCGGCGTTTTGAATGAACGACTTTCCGCAGATGGAGCGTGAAGATAGGATATCTTTTCTCTTACGGCCCATTAGTAGGTGTGTGCGAATATTCGAGTTTTGAATTCGAGTCGAATAATACTTAATCGAATATTTTGATTCGACTTTCGAATAGCTAGTATTTGTAGTTTCGAATTATTCGGCAGCGTGAATATCTAAAACGCGACAAAGGCAATGGTGCAACTTGGTGGGTCGCAATAACAAACGCTAACGTCGTTACAGTCGGCCTTTCGTTAAAACTTCTGCCAACATCCTGGTTCAAGAGCGAGTGCATGCTGATTTTAAAGGAGAATGTGTCATTTCGGTACGCAAGAAAAACATCAGAAAATTGTCAAGCCCTTCAAAACTCCACTCCCGCAACGAAAGCACGGACTTCTTGCGTAGTTCGGTGCCGTACGCCGCAAGCGCCGTAACACTTTGGCCCGCGATACCCTCAGTGATTGGCTTCCCATGTGCGCAGTCGCTACTGACGCACCGCACCACTCGTTCACAAACTGCCTTTTTTTTTTATTTTTTTATTCAAAGTACCTTACAGGCCCAACAGGGCATTGCGTAAGGGGAGCATCAAAATATTATATACATGCACAGCTGAATACAAAGAATAACAAAATGTAAGGAAAAATTGTAGAAAATTGTAGAATGCATAACAGTGACAACGATAAAGAAAATACAGCGGGAACTAAACGAAGGCAATGAAACATGTGAGATTGTGACTATACAACCGGCTACAAAAAGTGAACAAAATTCATAAAGAGGCATTGAGTTACACAAGTCACAAAAGCGAAGACATCTCTCAAGATTACACATCGAAACGAAGTGCATACTAATATTCAAACCTACTAAAAATCACTAAAAACGAAAAAAAAAGGAAAGGAAAAAAAAAGGAAAAAAGAGACAAGAAAGAACCGAACGCTCAATGCATAATTACCAAACTTGGTGTGAATAATTGAAACAGTTAATCATGAAAATGTGTGTTGAGGCAGTGGCGAAATTTTTCTCTATTGTGCTCAACTACGATGTCATCTGGAAGGTCGTTCCACCTGCGGATGACGCGCGCGTGGGAGGGCAGATGAGTTGAAGATGTCTGTTTTACCGTAGATGCGCGTGAAGGAAAGATGATTATGCAATCTTTTAGACGTGAATGTAGATATTTGCAATGTTACGGGCAATGGCCTTGCTTCGTACACGTATTTATGAAACAATGAAAGGAGGGTTATGTCACGACGGCGGCTCAAAGGGAAAAGTGATAAATTCTTTTAATTTGTGTTATGCTTGCGCTGTGATCGTAGTTTTGAGAAATGAATCTAGCGGCTCTATTCTGGATGGATTCTAGCATGTTAATTAAATAAGTGTAATGAGGGGACCAAACTGAAGAAGCGAATTCGAGCTGAGGGCGAACAAATGTTATGTAGGCTAAAGCACGTATATTTAGGGGCGTCTTACGTAGGTTGCGGCGTAAGTAGCCTAATGATCGTGAGGCGTTGCTGCAGATATTAGTTCCGGCGCGCTTTGTTCCGGCGCGCTGTTGAAACGCTGCTGTGAACGGGCCCCCCGAAAATTTTTGGGCCCGGAGTGCCCATGGCGATGTAGCACAACATTACCGTTGTCAGATGAGCCGTGTTGCGCGACTATAAGGGAAAAAAATTAAGGCAGCTTCGCACTAGGGGTGCCAAGCCTGAAGGGAGTGCGGAGTTTGGTAGCCTTCATTCTTTCACTTAGGTTTTCTCTTTCTTTCCTGCTGTCTTTCTTTCTCTTTTTCTTTTTCCTTTTTTCTCCATTTTCTTTCTCTCTTTGCTTCTATTCATTTATTCCTCTCTCTTTGTCTATTTATTTCTTTTTTCTTTCTATTTCTGTTTTTTCTTGATATTTTTCTTTCTTTCTTTCTGTTTCTATTTCTCGCTTGCTTCCTCTTTTTCTATTTTAGACGTGGTTTTGCCAGAGTTACGCCAAGCGACCACAGCATACGACAGAATACGACAGCTTGGGCCGCTAAAGTCCTCCGCACTTATCATCCCGGCGCTCGAAGAATAAGAGGAAGAAGACTTCTCCTTGGCGCGAGCGCGCGCTCACTTATCATCATCAAGGCGCTTATAACAAGAGGAAGAAGACTTCTCCTTCGCGCGAGCGAGCGCTCACTTATCATAATCAAGGCGCTCAAAGAACAAGAGGAAGTAGGCGCGAGAGCGCGCGCTCACTTATTATCATCAAGGCACTCCAAGAAGAACAGAAGTAGGCGAGAGCGCGCGCTCACTTATCATCAAGGCGCTCTAAGAACAAGAGGAAGAAGACTTCTCCTTGGCGCGAGCGAGCGCTCACTTATCATCTTCAAGGCGCTCAAAGAACAAGAGGAAGTAGGCGCGAGAGCGCGCGCTCACTTATTATTATCAAGGCACTCCAAGAAGAACAGAAGTAGGCGAGAGCGCGCGCTCACTTATCATCAAGGCGCTCTAAGAACAAGAGCAAGAAGACTTCTCCTTCGCGCGAGCGAGCGCTCACTTATCATAATCAAGGCGCTCAAAGAACAAGAGGAAGTAGGCGCGAGAGCGCGCGCTCACTTATTATCATCAAGGCACTCCAAGAAGAACAGAAAGTAGGCGAGAGCGCGCGCTCACTTATCATCATCAAGGTGATCTAAGAACAAGAGGAAGAAGACTTCTCCTTGGCGCGAGCGAACGCTCACTTATCATCATCAAGGCGCTCAAAGAACAAGAGGAAGTAGGCGCGAGAGCGCGCGCTCACTTATTATCATCAAGGCACTCCAAGAAGAACAACAGAAGTAGGCGAGAGCGCGCGCTCACTTATCATCAAGGCGCTCTAAGAACAAGAGGAAGAAGACTTCTCCTTCGCGCGAGCGAGCGCTCACTTATCATCATCAAGGCGTTCTAAGAACAAGAGGAAGAAGACTTCTCCTTGGCGCGAGCACGCGCTCACTTATCATCACCAAGGCGCTCTAAGAACAAGAGAAAGAAGACTTCTCCGACGCGAGCGAGCGCTCACTTATCATCATCAAGGCGCTCTAAGATCAAGAGGAAGAAGACTTCTCCTTGGCGCGAGCGAACGCTCACTTATCATCATCAAGGCGCTCAAAGAACAAGAGGAAGTAGGCGCGAGCGCGCACTCACTTATCATCATCAAGGCGCTCTAAAAACAAGAGGAAGAAGACTTCTTCGCACGAGCGAGTGCTCACTTGTCATCATCAAGGCGTTCTAAGAACAAGAGGAAGAAGACTTCTCCTTGGCGCGAGCACGCGCTCACTTATCATCATCAAGGCGCTAAACAAACAACAGGAAGTAGGCAAGAGGCGCGCGCTCACTTATCATCAAGGTGCTCTAAGAACAAGAGGAAGAGGACGCTTTAAGGTACCTCCCGGGCTACCTTATGAAACGCCACCTTATCGCGGCGGTAAGGTTAAGGAAAGGTTGGATGGATTTGTTTGTTTTTTTTTGTAGGCGCTGAAAAGGTAAAGGGGGGCAAAAAAAAAAAATCCATGCATCTCCACGACGTGGGAGACGCCAGGTGGCGTCGAGCGAAGTTGTCGGGGGTGTTTTGGGCTCCCGCTTCAGCAAACGATTTTGGTGGTTTTTCATGTGCTGTGCCTCAGGATTTTGCTACGAGTGGACGCATAAGCTGCCAAGGTTCACGTCGGTACCGGACTTTCAGCGGTAGGTCGATCTTTGAGCATTTTCTCGGACTTTTACTCCTCCGACTACGCTGCGCCTGCTTAGGCGAACGACCACAACGCCTAGTTAGCGTCTGCCGGGCGGGACGCGCCCTTCGCTCCGCCGGCTGAGCCAATATGATAGACGGTGCCGCTGTTCTTATGGACGGTGAAGATCTCCCTCCGGAGAAGTTTGGAGAAGAGCACGGCTGGCGCTCCGCCGCGGTGAAGAAGAACTCTAGGCGCACGGAAGCTTGTGCTACAGAGCGTGCCGCGGCGTGCGGCGAGAACGCCAGAGGCCATTTCAGTGCTACAGGCAAAGCTCTCAACTTGAAGAATAAGGTTATCAAGTCATCTAGAATGCCTCGGCTGCCGAGCGAGCACTGGAAGATTATCGTTCGCCCTAGCGGTGGCTTGGATGTTGCGAAGACGGGCTCGGCTAGACTTGGCCGGGCGATCGCACTGGCGGCCGGAATTGCACCCGAGCTAGCCGGCCGGGACATTGTCTGCCCAAATGTAATGCAAAATATCATAGTTACCAGCACAGCGTCCCGGGGGAACGCAGACTCCTACCTCAGGATGAGTTTTCTTACATTGGGCATTAAGAAGTATGAGATCAACACCTGCGAGGCTGCCCCGCATGAGACATGTAAGGAGGTCATTCGAAAGATTGACATTTCGCGAGCCAGACAGATCTGGAAAGAAGTATTCTCACAGAGAGAAACCCCTCGGCTCTGGGAGTGAAACGTATCAAGAACAGTGAAACGGTGGTTATCGTCTTCGACGGCTACAAGGTTCCAAATTTTATTTATTTCGGCACGGCGCTGGTCAAATGCTCGCTCTACCATCGGCAGCATGACTGCTGCTACGCCTGTGGCAGGCTGGGGCACAGGGCGGATGTCTGTCCGACACCGGACGAAGCTGTGTGCAAGAGATGCGGGATCAAGAACTCTGATGTGAACCATACATGTTCTCCGAAATGTGGGCTCTGTGGTGGCCCACACGCCACCACTGATAAAAGTTGCAAGCAAAGGTTCCAACTTCCTTTCATTGTGCGAAGGCGGCGAAGAGAGCGCCGAGCGGAATCTGAGCGTCGTCGCCAGCAATCGGTGCCTGCCAACACCGACGAGGGTCTGACCCAGCCTGCGCACCGAAGCTCCCGTTCAAGAAGCCGTTCTGCTGAAGCTAGGGCGGGCAGCCATGACTCGTCGAAACGACCAAGCAGCCGGTCGAGATCCAGATCCCGGTCCAGCAGTCGTTCCCGAGGCCGGCGGAATGAAACCTCGTCTAAGGGCCTGAACCAAGTCCCTATACAGGAGTCGTCGTAGGTCCTCATCTAGGGGCCCATCACACTCGAGGAGCCGGTCCAGGGACCCACACGGAACAGTCCGTTTCCAGAGCCCACCTGAACAAGAGATGCAGGGTGGCACCTGGGCTGACCGGGTGCGCAATGGCGGAACACCCGGCGGAAAGGTAACGGGGGGGCACTGCGCCAGAGCATGGTCTAGCGTAGCTAAATCAGCTTAAGAAGGAGAATGCCGAAATGCGCAGCATTATTGAGTCATTGAGAGCCGAAATGGCTGAGCTTAAATGTGCCAGTGGATCTCAAACTACTGCGGCGTCTCCCTCTCATTCGATAGGTTGTTCCTCTCTTCAACTCATGGAGGTTCCCATGGTCGTGGAAGCGGGCCCCTCGGGCAACCCAGCCAAGCGTAAGGGCTGTTACGAGTTCGGCCGAGAATGTGCAGGCTAAGGCTAAATCTGAAATTAAGGAAACTCTAAATTCAATTTGCGTTGAAATTCAGAGACTTAATGAGCGTTTGGTCGGCGGTGGATCAGCGTCTAACGGTTATGGATCAGAAAATCGATGTTCAACATGTCAGAATTCAATGTGTGGAGGCTCAATTACAAAACGCCGGCCCTTTGGTGCAGAGCCCCGATATCAGGGTAGCAACTAGGGTCCGCCCGGATTTCTTTCAGGAGGGGACGCCATTATCGGCCCAATCTCCCATAGGTATCCCAAGATCGAATAGTGGAGCTGCTTCTGTAGAGAACCTGACGGTGGGGTCAGGGAGCACCTCCAATGATCAAGATGGCCTCGCACGCTGAATTTCGTATATGGCAATGGAACTGCAGGGGCATCCTTAGCAAAAGGGGCACCCTGCAGCAATTTGTTCGCTCTCACAGCGAGAAGCCACAAGTGATCGTACTGCAGGAGACGCTGTCCGATAGTGCAACCCTCCCGGTGTACAAGGCACATGTGTTTAAAGGGGAAGGTAGGGGCATTGCCACGTTGGTCAGCAACAAATTCACTTTTGTGACACATGATCTGGGGGTTAGGCCTAGAAAAACGGAGATATCCTTGGTTGAGGTCCTTCCGAGTGCCTCCAACCTTTCCAGTATTTTCATCTTGAATATATATAGTAGTCCTAGTGATCACAGGCAGCGTTTTAAGACCATCATAGCTAAGGCAACCAGAATGGCTGGGCTCTCCCCTCTGGTTGTAGCGGGGGGATTTTAACGCACCTTACCGGGCGTGGAACTACCCGTATGATTCTGTTAAGGGTAGGAGCTTGTGGCAGGAGACGGGTGATGCGGGTCTGTCATTAATCACGGACCCGGCGTTTCCTTCTAGACGCGGCACATCTTCCACCAGGGACTCCACCCCGGACCTAGTCTTCGTCAAAAATGTGGGCTCGGTCGGGTGGGAAAACCATCAGATGGATTTAGGTAGCGATCACTATATTACAGCTACTAAATTACAGATGGAGGCAAAATCTAGAAGAAGGTTCTCTTACGTGGATTGGGATAAGTTTAGGGAGTCACGCAGGGCTCGAGCAGATGGGGGGAAGCAACCGGAGTCTCTGGAGCAGTGGACGGAGATGGTGCTGCAGGATGTTAGGGCGGTTACCAAGACTATTGAGACAGAGGTAGAGACAGAAATAATGGATAGCAGGCTTGCGCATTTATCGGAGGCAGAGCAGTCGCTATTGGCAAGATGGAAGGGTCAGCGGCTTAATCGGAAGCTTAGGAAAAGGATCGCGGAGATAAATACGAAAATTGAAGAACATTGCCAAACCTTGTCGAGGCAGCAATGGGATGAAATTTGTAACTCCGTCGAGGGACAAATGCGAACAAGAGGTAAATGGAATCATTTAAAACATCTGCTGGATGAGTCGGGCACTAAATCTAACCAAAGGGGGGTCCTCGTTAAAATACTTCATCTTGCTCAAAAGTCCTCCTCTGGAGCGCAGATATTGGAGCAGCTTGCTAAGAAGTATCTACCGCTAGCACCCGATTCCAACATGCAAGCCTATCCGGGGTACACGGGGACACCGTGTCCCCATTTGGATGAACCCTTCGGAATAAGCGATGTGCGACGGGCCCTGCACGAACTCAATGGCAGGTCGGCACCAGGCCCGGATAATATGACCAACAAAGCGCTTCGGAACCTGGAAGACGACTCTGTTGAATTTATTACTCATGAACTGAATAGGATTTGGAAGGGAGGTGATATTCCGGAGCAATGGAAGCTGGCCAAGGTGATACTCATACCTAAGCCCGGTAAAGCACCAAGTTTGGATAATCTTCGCCCCATATCTCTCACGTCATGCGTGGGAAAGGTGGCGGAGCATGTTATCCAGAACAGAATTGCGGATTACATAGAACACAATGATCTCTTTCCTCATTACTTAATTGGCTTTAGGCCGTGTCTCTCTGCCCAGGATGCTATGAAAATCATTAAGGCTCAAATTTTAGATAATCATACTAGGGATACCAGGGCAATCCTAGGCTTGGATCTAAGGAAAGCATTTGATAATATCCGTCATGATTTTATTTTAGGTGCTATCTCTAGTCTCAACCTAGGTTCCTCGTTTCATGCGTTTGTCAGATCCTTCCTGAGTGGTCGAAGAGCCATCCTTAAAGTTGGGGATCTGGAATCGGATGTGCAAGTCGGATGTGCATAGGGGAACCCCGCAGGGATCTGTTATCTCACCTCTGCTTTTTAACATTGCCATGGCTGGACTCTCGAGGCACCTTAGTGGAATTCCAGATATTAGACACACAATTTATGCAGATGATATCACCATTTGGTGTAGAGGAGGTAGTAATGGTGCTGTAGAGTCTGCCCTGCAAGAGGCGATCGACACTACCGAGAGTTTTCTGGAGGGCACAGGTCTTTCCTGCTCTCCGGAAAAGTCTGAGCTTCTCCTCTATAACCCGGTCAGGAAGGGCCCCCGACCGAGAGGCTGGGTGCCGCCGCTAGAGACAGACATCCACCTACGTACCAAGAGTGGAGGGTTAATCCCCAAAGTAGCTTCCATTCGGATCTTAGGTATGACGCTAGAAGCGACGGGCACCAATAACATTACGATTCAAAGGTTAGCGAAAAAGACAGATAGTGTTATTAGGCTAATTAGGCGGGTGGCTAATCGAAGGGCAGGACTATCTGACGAAAACTTGGTCAGGCTTATACATGCCTTTCTGTTGTGCCACTTTGCATATGTGGCGGCAATGCACGTTTGGAAGAGAGCTGAAAGGGACAAGCTTAATGCGATGATTAGGAGGGCAGTAAAGAGTGCCCTGGGGCTCCCCAACTATACCCACACGGATCGTCTCCTGCAGTTGGGTATTCATAATACATTAGAAGAAATCGCTGAAGCGCAAGAAAGAGCACAGGTAATTAGGCTTTCTGGCTCAAAAGCGGGGAGGAGGATTCTCGCGGATATGGGTACCCAACCAGCTCAGATTGATGCTCTGTACCAAGGGTTGACGAGGGATCAGAAGGAGAATATTATCATCTCACCTGCCCTGCGGAACATGCAACCCCAGCGAAATGTAGGAAGGCGGAGAGCGCGAGCTCAGGCCCTTCTCCGACAAGTTGCGGATCTCGACGGGGGGTGTCTGTTTCGTAGACGCGGCACAATACGAAGACAATAGGGACCGGTTTGCGGTAGTGGCAATTAACCAAAAGGGGGGTTACAATTAATGCGGCGTCGGTATGCGCTCGAAGTGCTAATGCCGCCGAGCAGGTTGCCATTGCCTTAGCTCTCTTAGATCAAAATCATGCAAATATATTTAGTGATTCTAGGGCGGCCATTCGGGCTTTCAATGTTGGCGCTGTGTGCAAAGAGGCCAAAGAAATACTCGGTGAGAAGACACAACACACAACCTTACATGGTTCCCGGCTCACATGGGAAACATTGGAGAAGGAACTATCAATCTCAATGAGTTGGCCCACTCCAGGGCGCGAGGGTTAGCTGTCCGCGGCCATGGAGGACCTCTGGGTCAACCGGGAGACTTGGTAAATAGAGATCCACCAACTACTTACAATGAAGTTACCCAGCACTTCGCTATGGATAGGAGAGTTTTTCCACCTCCACATAGGAAGTTAAATAGAGCGCAGGCACTGACATTGAGATTACTTCAAACGGAAACCTATCCCAACCCTGACTTTCTCCACAAGCTTTATCCTGATGTTTATTTAACTAACTCATGTTCGAAATGTGGCGGTTTAGCCACCTTACACCACATGCACTGGGAGTGCCCTTCGGTACGTGGCACTGATACCGCATCGGCCAGCAAGTGGGGCTCTGCTCTGAGGAGTCCGGACATCCAATCACAACTTTGGGCTGTCCAGAGGGCCCACGATGCGGCAGTAGGTCTCGGCCTTTACTGTCCCGTCGTGGGAGCGGCCCGCCGTGTGCTAGGGCACACGCCTTCGGACATTTATTAATAAAGTTTTTCCATACCATACCATACCATACCATACCATCTCCACGACGTGAATGATGACGCGTGGGCGAAGCTAGGTCGCAAAGGTCCATAATGTTTACCTTGAAGTCGCCGACTAGTATAAAGAGTTTGTGCTTGTTGGTGTTTTATATTGTTTTGTAGCAATTATGACTGATATAACTGTATTGTTAAACCTTTTTTTTTTGTTTCTCACATATGTTACCCGAGCGTTGCCTCAAATAATGTGAATTGAGTGACATAGAGTGACATAAAGAGTCCACGACAAAGCTCCGTCCTAAGCTCCACAATGTTTACGTTGAAGTCGCCGACTAGTATAAGGGGTTTGTGCATGTAGATGTTTTATATTGTTCCTTCACAATTATAATTGTTGTTCGCCTATTGTAAATATTTTTTTTATTCACATACACTCATGTTTCGACTATAGCAATGGTTTTCTTACCACCATGACAGCGGACAGTGAACTTCGACGACAAAGCTAGGCCCTAAGGTCCATAATTTGTAACTTAAGTCGCCGACTAGGTATAAAGGGTTTGTGCTTCTAGGTGTTTTATATTGTTCTGTGACACTTTATGATTGATATTAGTCTATTATTTGTTAAACATTTTTTGTGTGTGTCTCACTTCCACGAATCTCGCCGTAACGGACGTGGACGACGACAAGGCTAGGCCCTAATCGCCCCTAAAATAAGGTCGGTTTATGAACATGACACGTCGGTCGTATATGTTGTAGTATACGTTCATTCCTAACAAAAAAGCTTAGCGAAGTTCACATTTTCTTGTTTGCAAGATCATATTTCAAGACTGTATCATTTTTGCACGCCCGCTTAGATGGCGCCAAGCTGGCGTTAGAAGCCAGATTTCGATAAGAGCTAAATGAAAAGAAAACAAAAAGAACTATCCTTAACTCCATTTTTTACTCTCTTTTCTAGCGTTCTCAAACTTATCCGGTTTTACCATGAGGTAATGCAAGGAGCAACCGAGCAACACCTAAGTGCACCAAAGAAATTTGGTTATTATACAACCGCGATATCCTATTCATACCCAAGTATAATGCTTTCACGCTAGCTCAAGAAGAAACTCGTTAGGCAGCATGCTGCTCCAATATCCCACCGCCACGACAGCGCAGAAACTAAAAAAAACACACAAAATAAAAAAATTACACCATCTTCCCGAGGGGAACCATGGGGTGATGCGGAGCATCGCGGATCGTTATTACGCACTCGCGGTCGCGTGCAGTATCGGGAGCAGCCTCTCTTTGTTGACGTTTACACGCGGCTTCCCGTTCTCGAAGGTCGGGTTCCGCCGCTCGCTTCGTACGTTTACGTTGAACTTCACGGTCCCGAACCTCAGGTTCTGCTGCTCGACGTTCACGAACCAACGCTGCTTCACGTGCTCGATGCTCAGGATCCGCTGCTCGACGTTGACGCTTCGAAGCTGCTTTGCGCTGACGAAGTTCAGGGTCCGCCGCTCGCTTCAAGCGTTTGCGTTCAGCGTCGCGTGCCCTTCGCTTCGCAGCTTTGTCTTGAGTGGACGTAACGTTGCTAGTGTTTGGGCTGATGCTGACGCGTGCTTGCGTCAGCCCACTCACTGACGGGACTGTTGCTTCCATCACACTTCATCGGAATCATCAACGGGGTCAAGCGGAGTCAACCGAAGCAAGCGCTGCACTGAACGCGCGCAGCGCTCTACCCGCTTAGAGGAGGAAAGTAGCGCATGCGCCGCGAGAGCAGAAGCGAGAACGCAGGAGAAGCGCAAGCAGGTGGTAGGAGAGAAGTGGAGAGAGTAACGCGCAGCTGTTGGGGAGAGGGAAGAAGGAGAGTTGCGCATGCGTAGTGCGAGTGCGGACGCCGACTCCGCGGGACATAGCCCCGAGCAAGAGATTTTCCGCATCTAAAAAATACGATTCTCCTGATGCATCACGGGTGCGTCTATCACGGCCAGACATTTGGTGCGGAATGCTGCGAGCTGTCTGGCACGGTACGTCTAGAAGAACTGTCGATTCTTTGCCAGTCGTCGC
This sequence comes from Rhipicephalus appendiculatus, assembly GCA_030522465.1. Taxonomy (NCBI): domain Eukaryota; kingdom Metazoa; phylum Arthropoda; class Arachnida; order Ixodida; family Ixodidae; genus Rhipicephalus; species Rhipicephalus appendiculatus. Next base: position 22 of record JALIZH010008489.1, on the reverse strand, counting down.
CGCCGAGATAACGCCGACACAC
>JALIZH010008486.1:0-31452 GCA_030522465.1 Rhipicephalus appendiculatus | reverse complement strand
GGCGGCGCTGAGTGACGCTCCCACGTTTAAATGCACATATATAGCCCATAAAGTAGACGGAGGGATGACCGCCACCGTAGCTCAGTGGTAGAGCATCGGACGCGTTTTTTGAAAGTCGCAGGTGCGGTCTCTGCCGGTGGCAAGTTATCTTTTCGTCCACTTTTCTTCACATTTACATTACAATTACTTCTAATAGCATCCCCTATACTTTCCTTGGCATCATTATCTGATGTCATGATTGTACTTCAGGCCCCAACAAGAAATGAAACATCCGATGCGCGCGCGGTACGCGAAAACGTCGACACCCATTTATTTAGAAAAAAAAGTAGGTACACTCAATATCAGGGATTTACGGCTGCAAATTCTGCACCTAGGCAGTTTGGCAACACTAATGCAAGGCGTACCTAGAAGAGCAAAAAGCAGAAGGTTGTAGTACCTTCCAGCGGTGGCCGGCCATGCCACGATGGTGAAGACAGGACCGAGTATTTGTGGCTAGTCGGTGCAATATCTTGCGCTAAGTGGCGTAGCCAGGGGGTTGGCGGGGGTTCAAAACCCTCTTCAAATTTTCAGTTTTGCATGTGTATATATGCATGCGCATATGCAGTCACACGCACGAACATACACAAAGTATGGTTGCACCATCCCCCACTCGCCCCCCCCCCCCCCTCACCCCCCATTTCTCCCCCCAAAACAATTTCTGGCTACGCTACTGTTATTGGGCGCGAGGGGCATACCGTGGCGCCCCCATGCGAAGGCATCCCTGTGATGTGATGTGCAAGGTTGGATTACTCCGCCGGCCCCCTCGCGCACGCGCGCACCGCCTGCAGCCACTTTCGCGTCTCCTTTTTGTTGCACTTCACTTCGACGAAATCAGTAAAATACTGCGGCGGCTTCGTCACTGACTGTACGAAATGCTAAATATCTGCTCCGAGAAAATGTTACGGTCCTCATAATGCTTTAGACAGCGCCTTGACTGCCGACATCGTCTGATATGGCTACCTTTATGGAAGCCACGGGGGCTGAGCGCGCTGCTTTTTTAGACGGTAACATACCATTTTGTGTCGAATTGACGCATCAAATGGGCTTTAGCGCGTGCTTGCGGCAAATACGCATATTTTCTTCCAAGAAATGCGCGCAACCGTGTAACTTCCTTCATTGTAGGTTTGAATCTAAAAACTGGCCGCGGTTGACTTGACAAGCTTGCGCAAACTTACATTCCTGTTTAGCACACATATATCTATGAAGCACGACGCAAGCGGAATCTCCGTTTTGTGGGGAAGCAACCCAGCATGCTTAGAGCTACATGCAGCCGCCACCTTTCTGATATGATTGGAAGCAAACGCAATTGAGAGCCATATACGCACGCGCGTGGCTCATTTAGGCTTGTAGCCAGATAATATTCCACATGAGCAGAAGTTTCTCAGCGGTACGATCTTAATATTTACCTCCTGCTCCTTATTGTGCAAAAATGTTTACGGTTGTCACACGGTGCACTTTCGATCGCCATCCAGCCACATACGACTGAAAATTTTCGATGGTTGTCTCAGTGCTCCAGCTTCTAGAAAGGGGGCCAATAGCGATCGAAAAACGCGGTCCCTATCGGACTTAATTGCGATAGCAAATGCACTGTCTGTCAGCCGGCCGTATTACTTTGCGCACTTGAAGGAGCATATGCTGAAAGGTGGGGGCTTACCGTAGTCTCTCTAAATGGCAATTTTTGTGTTTCACTGAAAATACCAGCGTCCAGCCCTTACAGCTTCATTGATAAGCAGTGTGACACTTCGCTGCTGCGGTTAGAAGGGGGAATGAGTGTTTGAAGCTGGCCACATTTTCGCTTGTAGCGTAAAACAACACGGAGAAGAACAAGTGACACTGTCTATGGGCTCATTCTACAGACAATCTATAACCAAAAGACTCCATGCATGGGCTCAAGACGAGAGTCGCTCGGAAACCCGTGAGATCGGGAAAATACATGATGACAATTCAAATGGACAACCAGGGGGGGGGGGGTTGTAGACAGTGGTGGATGTTACGTCGGTGCGACGGGTAACGTTCAGCAAAGACTCAAGCAGCACATGTATGATTGTCACGGAATGCCACGTTTTCGACCCCTCGTCACGCCGATTACGCGCGCCGCACCCACCTCGCTGACCGGCGCGCCGGCTTGGGCGTGAAAAGTTGTTTCGTAGAGCCGCGAAGAGCAGCGGAAGGGAGTGTCACTGCCGAAGTTGGCTCTTTGTTGAATACCGAGGCTACGGCAGGTATATGGAAAGCCGCCGCAGTGTGCCCCGAATTTTTGGCTGCAAAACGTTCCGCATAAGAATGGAGGCAAGATACGTTCCCACGCAAGGAGCTGCACGTGCACGAGCCGCCTACGTGGGCACCTTAAACAGGTTGTCTATTTTGATTAATGGAGAACCCTCCCCTAATTAAAAAGGGGAGGCGTCAGTATTTTGAGGGCGGACGTTGCGAAAGTGCAATGCGCATGATTGGACCCATGTGGATCGTCCCTTTTCCCCCAGGAAGAGAGTGAGGGGACACGAAGGGGGATTTAAGCGCAGGAGATCGCCCTGCTAATCAGTCTAGCTGCTTGACAAGCATGGAGTAGAAGTAGATCATCGAGTATCTCTCCTATAGAAGTTTTTAGTGTGTGCTTTGTATCGGCTGGCCACCTAAACTTAGCCGTTCGCCTAGTTGAGATACGTCTGCAACGTAGGCATCGGGACTTCAATCTCAGGTTAGCTCAACCTGCCTGAGATCTCCTTCAAGCACTAACTCCCGGAAACATCGGCGTTGCAACTCGGACCCACCGACATTGGAGTCGTGCCAGATATCTTCGGGACTTCTCGCATCCGATCGTCGTGGACGCAACGCTGCCGGTCATCACACGTATGCTTCACCTGTTTATATCATCGAACTTTTCGCGTTTCTTCGGTTTTATTTCATTCCATTGTTAGTTTTAGCGTTAATTGATCTTGTGTATTTTTGTAAGCTTACTGTTTGACTCTATTTGTCTATTGTTAGTTTTTTCTGAAGTGTTGTATTTAGAGTTCTTGTGCCGCAATAGCTCGAGTAAAGCTGTTGTTTTGTCCAAACACTTCTCCGATCTCTTCACTGTTTCTACTTGCGTACGGAACGACCGAACCCGCTGTCATTCCCGTCGCCGACTTCGCGCTGGCGACGCTTGAGTGATAGCAAAACCGTAACAATGATGTAAGAAAGGAGGTTTCATCGAAGGCGCTGGCCGAGCACGCAGAAGCCGAGCACGCCTTCAGAATCTATGACGTCACGGTGTTTGGTGCGGGAATCTCAAGGTGGCGTCTCCACCCGCATTTTCTGCTCGCGTGTTTTCTCGCTTACCAAGCGTCGTGTCGCGGAAAGAGTGGTGTTTTCTGGATTGTGAAATTGTACTTAACTAATACGCGAAAAATCGTCTTGCCCTTTAGTGTCCCTTGAAAGAGACGACCATGAGAGCGCCCAGACGTAGGCGGCTGGATAAATACGTAGATAGACACGGCCAAAGTGCATGCAGTCTGCTAAGAAATGCGTCGCATTTAATAAATAAATAAATGAATAAATAAATAAACCGCCAGGCCTGCGTGGAGCGCGCAGCACAGTCACAGCGAAATCTGGGAGAGCACCATTTCTAAAACCCGTTGCAATCTATCTTGGCGCTACTAATACAAGTATGCTTGCAAGGTACCCACTACTCCATTAATTGATTCGGTGGCTGATGACGACGAAGAATTATGGCTGAGCCCTTTGTAATGGGTTGGAAGCATTCAACGACCCCCTCGTAATGCAATTCATACTGTGTGACGCCTGGTTACACAAATGGCATTCTGTGACGCCTGGTTGTCGTTTCACTCTTCTGCCACGTTATATTGCGCATGTTAACGCGGTTCCTTCCCGACATAATGCCTGTATAGGGTTTTTGTGCGCCGGGTTGTCGAGCACAGGCATGGCTCAGTGGTAGAACACTGGGCTGGCACGGAGCGGACCCAGGTTCGAACCCCGTTCCATCCTGAACATTATTTCTTATTAAGTTTCTTTTCTTATTTCGTGCGATAGTGGTTACGGACACCGGCGGCGGACAACTACGGCACCCTTGTGGTCTCATAACAGCTTTCGCTGTAAAAAAAACGGAAAATAACGGAAAGAGAAAAAAAACAGGACTTCTTGGCTTTATCTTCAATCTCTGGAAACCCAGACAATGGCGCACACGCTCAAACGTAATCACCGCAACCTAACACACGTGTACGCATGTTGCTACGTAATAATAATATCTGGGGTTTTGCGTCCCAAAACCACGATATGATTATGAGGGACGCCGTAGTGGAGGGTTCCGGAAATTTTGACCATCTGGTGTTCTTTAACGTGCACTGACATAGCACAATACACTGGCCTCTACCATTTCGCCTCCATCGAAATTCGACCGCCGCGGCCGGGATCGAACCCACGACCTTCGGGTCAGCAGCCGAGCGCCCTAGCCACTGATCCACCGAGGCGGACGCATGTTGCTACGTCATATTAAGAAAACAAAAACAAACAAACAAAAAAAAAACATAATCGGGCTGTTTGCGCATTCAGCTTTCGTTGTGACCAAGGCTACCGTGCGGGAGCTGAAACGTCTTGCTTTTATGTGGACATCCGTGGTCGGTGTCCATCTTAACGCCATGTGCTTGAAATAACAATAAAAAAAAAGAAGAAAAAAAAGCAAGAATAGAAAAAAACAGGTGACAGCTGCATAATGCTCTTGCAAAGCAGGGTAGGAGTAAAAGTAAAAGCTCACGCCTGGCTCCTTCGCGTGCGTTGCGCACTGTGGCACGGAGCCGAAAGTTATGCCATGCCGCCGATAACTTTTACTGCACTTTTCCATATTGTGTAGCTTCTAGGGGTCCGCACACATAAAGTGGGAGCAAAATAACGCTGTTCAAAAGGAAAAAACGCCGCGAAATCGCTGTTAAAAACAACGAATTCAACCATCCTCTTCCCTTCGCCAGAGGGATGTGAGATCATGTGAACAACCCTGCACGTCACAGCGATTGCAGCGCCCGCGTCTCCATCTCCAGTGGTGGGCCTCACGCCCAATATCGCTGTTGTATTGTAAAGCTGTGACAGCTTGATACGCCCTGGTGATGTGATAAGGGTGGCTTCGGTTGGGCACCATGGGCAGCGAGGAGGGTGTGCCGCAGGATGCATTTTACTTTCGGTGTGGAATAATGGGATATTTCGAAAGTGCACTTTTCGAAAGTGCACCGATTGCACTTTATTTAGTGTTGGATGGGGTGGGGAATAGGTTTGCAGAAGATTGCATTATCCTCTAGCCCAGGGGTCTCAAACTCATCTCAGGCGGCGGGCCGCAATCACATAATTTAGGACCGCGAGGGCCGGGTCAGGAAAGTTAATAGGGAGGGGGGGGGGGGTAATCGTATACTTTGTCTGCAAATGATACCATGGAAAAGAAAATCTTTCCATATCTCAAATACGGGTCATATCTGAAGAAGATTTGGGGACAGGATAACATCCAAGAACATGTGGATACTGATCTCCAAAATGAGTAAAATCCTGACGCCGATTCTGAAATACTGTTTTTGTTTCACGGTTACGTTTTAACACATGGTGACCACATGGGGCGCCTGACGAAAATAATGCTTTAGACCAGTCATGACTGTGTCGCTCACGCACATGCTTATCATGAAAATGTAAAAAAAAAAATATGGGGCGAAGACAGTCACGTGCAGGCCGCGGGCCGCGTGTTTGAGACCCCTGCTCTAGCCCTTAACGATATTTCTAAATGTTTACCATGAGTAAAGCCAAACGTCAGGATGAGCCCATTTATAAGTTATAATGCCGCGATTATGCATGGCTTCCAAAAGATTAGGCCTGTTTTAATTGTTAGGTGCATGTAAACTCGTCGTCTCGTTTCTCTTACACGACCTAAGCGAATTGTAATTGGTTCTGTTGACGTTGCTTGCGAAACCTTTTATCGAATGACTCTGCTTAAAACCTGCAAACTCAGCAGTTGCTCGTATGTACACATAGAGTGCGAAGTTGGCGAAATGCGAACAATGGAGGACCAGGTTCTTGCGCAACAATCACACAAAGCAAACTTGGAACGACAAACTTTGACATGAGTGTGTTTTTAACACATCATAGGTTGTCAGACAGGCTGGTTCGTAGCTTTTGCTGGGTTACAGAAAAACGACTTACTCCTCTACGGGCATGTCGGTTGAAGGAATGCAGATACGTAATAATAGATACTGTAATTTATAATCAGGGTGTTTTACATACTGCTGAACGCAAGCGCTCAGCAGCAAATGTGAGTCAAGAAGTGTAACCTAGGCGTCAGCGGAGACGAGCTAACTCTGATATGCAGAGCAGACAAACGGAGACGAGACGAAAGCGCACACAAGAGAACCACGAGGTACAGATAAGAGAAGCGAAACGGAAACGGCTGCAAGGAGCACTCCTCGTGACCAGAGGCGCGGACGCCCGCTTCAAGCGAGACTTCTTGGACCACTCCTTCGGGCGCAGCTGTAGTGTGCGTGAACGTCTTTGGTTCGATCAATAGAGAAGAGAGTACATGCGGGGAACAGACAAGAATACCGCAGAACCACAGATCCTATGTTTCTTCAGATTTCACATACGTGCAGGGAAGTGGGTGTTTTTTCCTTTCCACCAACGATTGCTCTGGTGGGAGCTCTACTGCATTTTTTAACCTATTTACATCATGGCGAGCGCAGCCTGCACACCCATTAAGCGAAGTACATCCATGGACGTCGACGGTTATGTCAAGACTCTCGCTCTTTCTGGACGTCACCGAAGAATATGGCAACTGCGCTCCTCAGCGTTTAGGTTTCTGTTTCGCTGACGCAATAGGTCGGATTTCATCACTCTGAAACAATCACCAGTGGTCGTTTCTAGGAAATACCAAAGCGCCAATGGGATCTTCGCAGGACGAAATTCAATTGTCGCATCGGACCGAACCACCTGTCTACTCTGATTAAAAAGTTGATCAATTTCACTTCTGTAGTTACCGCCGCAATTGCCATTCGTAGTAATCTAGATTGTCTTCCAGAACGTAGATCAGTAAAGCCCGAAGGTAGTCACGAAGAAAATCACGTATGATTGCCTTTTGTGGCAGATATGAAAAGTTCACGTTGCGACCGGATGGAGTTCAGTTTTAGTAACGCTGCTTCTCGTGTTTACAGCTACATCCCTTGACCGACCACAAGCTCATCGTAGTTCACAAGTTGTCAGACACACCAACAGATCATACACAATTGAATGTGTGTTCTATTTCAAAATTTTAGAGCAATCAATACTGCAGAAAGTCAATAAAGTTAAGCAGAACCGCCACAGATGTTGGAACCAATACGTGAAGCTAATTAAAGTGATGCGTGATATCTAAGCTAACTGTAAATGCGTAAAGGTCTGTTTTTTCACCATTGAAATAACGGAAACGCGAGAAATGTGTGTTTCTCCATCAGGAAACATGAGACATCGGTGTCAAGGATTACAATGCTCATGCACGCCACCCATCACAAGATATGCGGAAATGTAAGCATCATAGCAGGCGGATTGATATTTCGTGTCAAAAAGCGCAGGTAAACGACCAGGACAGGGAACATAAAAAAATAGGAGATGAGTGCATAAGCATCTGTACACGCTACTGGCATTTCCTAGCCACTGTGTTGACAGTTATTACGCGTAAATAACTGCCTCACAAAGCGAACTAAGCAAGACCGTAACTGAGCCATATGTATACTATATATATAGGCCGGCCATAGCTGAAAATGAAGCTATGCGTTAGGTAATAAATTTTGTCTTTGTTTTCAGTGTAGCGAATAAGGCGTTAGCTACCTGAATATCCTGCATGCTCTGCAGGATGGTTGGGACGCGGCTTTAGCGCGCTACACGAATGGGCTCAGCGATGACGGTAAGTAAGGACGTGCTTTGGCCTATTTGAAAGCTTACTTCATAAGGGGAAACCTACAACCTGATGCATTGCGCATCTAAGTGTAAATAAAAGGCTATCCTAAATTTTGCTCAAAGTATAAAAAAAAGATCACCGCCCAAGCACTCCGTACAGATGGTTAACCAGCGAAGCTGAAACGTGAGGCCACAGGCGGTTGCAGACGTCGCAGCCGAAGCCGCTTGAGAAACTCCCGCCGATAGCGGGCCCCGGTGAACGCGTTCCCGCCATTGGCACGTTGACGCTGCTCTGCCGGCAACGCCGCTTCCTCGGCTCGCCGTTGTGGCTTGTATTCGGCTCGGAAGGCTGCCAGACCCTCGGTGCGCAGTTTCTGCTTGCGCTTCGCCACCCGGGCCTGTTCTTTTGCCCGGACTGCTGCATCGGCCCGGCGAACATGAATTCTCTCACGGATCAGCTGTCGGCGCTGTTGGAAAGTTGTCGGCTGTTCGGGCGTTCGTACGATCCGTGCCCTCCCCATGTGGAAGTTGTAAGTTGAAACTGTTTCGCGCGGGCTCGGCGGAACGGCTGCGAACGGATGAACGACGTCACTGACGGCGCAACCAACTGCACTCGTGCTTGGGTACGACGCAGAGAATGGCGTCACTAAGGGCGCTGCAAACGGCGCGCGCACTTGGGTGCGACGTAGAAAACGACGTAACTGACGGCGCAGCCAATGGAGACCGTTATCGAAACTCGTGGCGAACGGTCTTTCGTTTCGCCTAGCCATATACAGCTTTCGCTGTAAAAAAGTCAAAGTTTCGCCGCAAGGGCGAAGCAATGAATGCGATAGCAACAAATTGGAATGCCACGCGAAGAACGGCAAGCAGAGCGAAACGTGCAGTGCGCTGCTCAAGCCCAAAGGACGCGTGAAAAGAACACACAGGACGAGCGCGAACTAACAACGTTCACAGCTCGACACATAACGCGCAGCTCAAACACAAAGGACGCACGAAACGTACGCACAGATATACACAGGACGAGCGCGAACTAAGCGTCACAGTTGTTACTTCCCTGTGTTTGAACAGCGCGCTCCTTTCGCAAACGGGGCCTCTGTAGCGAGCGAAGTGACCTGCAGGACAGGACATAAAAATGCCAGATGAGTGTATAAGCCCCTGTACACGCTACTGGTGCTTATGCACAAGTAGCGTGTATAATCTTGGTAGATATACCGCATACACACACAGCATGACTACGTTTTTTCGCCAGTGGGCTTCGCCGTTACGTGGCCGCCTGCGCAATTTTCTCTATTATTTTGTGAGCGCCTGCACATTGAAGAATAGTGTGCATCAGCTACGTGTAACACAGCCCAGATGACCAATTTTTTTTGCAAGTTCATTTGTTACTTCCGTCTGATTTCCCATCAAGTACCGTGCGTGATGAGATTTGGGCACACAAAGACAAAATTATCCGATATCAGAGTAACGGGGCCCAGAAGGCCCGCATGACTTATGTTTATTACAGCGAAAGCTGTTATGAGATCACAACAAGGGTGCCGTAGTTGTCCGCCGCCGCCGGTGTCCGTAACCGCTATCGCACGAAATAAAAAAAAAACTTTAAGGAAAAAATGTTCAGGATGGAACGGGGTTGGAACCTGGGTCCGCTCCGTGCCAGCCCAGTGTTCTACCACTGAGCCATGCCTGTGCTCGAAAAGCCCGGCGCACAAAAAGCCCTATACAGGCATTACGTCGGGAAGGAACCGCGTTAACATGTGCAATATAACGTGGCAGAAGAGTGAAACGACCACCAGGCGTCACAGAATGCCATTTGTGTAACCAGGCGTCACACAATATGAATTGCATTACGAGGGGGGTCGTTGAATGCTTCCAACCCATTACAAAGGGCTCAGCCATAATTCTTCGTCGTCATCAGCCACCGAATCAATTAATGGAGTAGTGGGTACCTTGCAAGCATACTTGTATTAGTAGCGCCAAGATAGATTGCAACGGGTTTTAGAAATGATGCTCTCCCAGCTTTCGCTGTGACTGTGCTGCGCGCTCCGCGCAGGCCTGGCGGTTTATTTATTTATTCATTTATTTATTTATTGAATGCGACGCATTTCTTAGCAGACTGCATGCACTTTGGCCGTGTCTATCTACGTATTTATCCAGCCGCCTACGTCTGGACGCTCTCATGGTCGTCTCTTTCAAGGGACACTAAAGGGCAAGACGATTTTTCGCGTATTAGTTAAGTACAATTTCACAATCGAGAAAACATCACTCTTTCCGCGACACGACGCTCGGTAAGCGAGAAAACACGCGAGCAGGAAATGCGGGTGGAGACGCCACCTTGAGATTCCCGCACCAAACACCGTGACGTCATAGATTCTGAAGGCGTCTACTGAGTCCTACGTAGCTTCTAATCGATGAAATTGAGGTGCATTGTCATCTGTGGGTGCCATAGACCTAGCATACGAAGCTTCAGAAAATTTCATCGAGCCAATGTCGCGAAAATACGAAAAATACATTTGGAATTTCTGACGTCACGCACGCAGATATCGGCGCCAAATTTAAAAATAAAACTTCAACCTTGATTTTCTCCGCTAAAAATGAACCTATGATAGTGAAACATATGTCATTACAGTTCTCAGAGTGCAGTTTGTCAATCTAAACCAAGTCGTTGTTTCGCTTTAGTGTCCCTTTAACTTGACACATACCAAAGTTTGCATAGGAGGGCATTAGTGTATGATGAACCCAATGAGCAGGTAATTACACCAATTGCGTGAGATACTTGACGCGTATGTCATGAAACCCTTTCCTTCAGTCACGTGCGGCATATACCCGCATACCACAGCCCATGGGATGCAGGTATGAGCCACAGGTGATTGACAGTTTGTTTCAAACCAGGAACGACAATGACAGAACTTCAAAGACCTTTAAGCGATCGCGTTATGGAGCATGTGCGGCAGAAAATGCAGGGCAGGCGTAGGCAGTGTTGTGAGTGAGAAAAAGCCCAGCAACGGAAAGAGAGAAAATCGCATTTAGAGCCGAAATCGAACCCAGGCATTCTGCGTGGTAGTCGAGTATTCTATCACAGAGCTACGCCATTGCTTGAAACAGCTTACGGGAAAAGCCCTATCATGGTGTCATATCGCGCCAACGTCCATTGTGGACGCCATATGCACTATGGGCTTTTGGAACAATATAATAAACATTACATATTAACTCCTGTGACTCGCCAAGCTACGGTTAACCATTGCACAACCCGGAGGAATACGGGAAAAACCGCTTCTTACGATATGCACATCATCGCACCGTAGCGTGCAGTTCATTTTGATGAAACTGACGGCTGTGCTCTAATGAGAGTACCGTCGTTACGCTGGAACATAGGATACCCCTTGGGCGCCAATGTAGTCGACGGGGTTAATAAATCCACTATCAATCCTGTAGCCGGAGAAAGAGGGTCCTAGGAGCCCACCCCCTCCCATGATGTTGCTTCTTTAAATAGGTACTTTCCTGAAAATATATGTTTTCCTCAAATAGTCGAGGCCTTCAGCAATTATTGCCGCACCCCCTTGAAAAACAAAAAAAAAAATCCCCACTACGGGCCTGCCCGCGATATACGCCTACCTACTCAAACTGCACAAAGCAGTCGATAGAACTCGCAACGCTTGAATGAAATCAATAAAAAAAACGTGGTTGAGGCCACTACTCACCGACTGCTTCGCATGACATCGAGTCCCAGAATGACTCTAGGATCTGCCGAATTCTTTTATTATACCCTGAAGGCCCGAGGGCATTACATAGGGGAGTGGTGAACGGGAAATTGTACAAAAATTGAGTAGTAATGTAACACAGCAAGAAAATAATACTGTAGCGCAATAAAACAGCCGACCAGTAATAGCAGTACATACAATGTAGTTAAAAAAGTGATTTGCCAAAGGAGGGCAATTACTAACATGAACAAACAAGGTAACACGACATTAATTCCTGCGTCTACAATGTTTATGCCACTAAGGAGCAAACGCGGACAGATAATAATAATAATTGTTGGAGTTTAACGTCCCAAAACGAAGATGTGATTATGAGAGACGCCATATGTGAAGGGCTCCGGATCTTTTGACCACCTGGGGTTCTTTAACATGCACCTAAATCTAAGTACACGAGCCTCAAGCATTTTCGCCGCCATCGAAAATGCGGCCGCCGCGGCCGGGATTCCATCCCACGACCTGTGGTTCAGCAGTCGAGCACCTAACCACTGAGCCACCGCGGCGGGCAAACGCGGGCAGGTGAGGGCCCGGAAGACTAACCAGGAAGTGTAACCGTTTACATTCGGCTTCGATATTGCTTGCTATGTGCAAATGCGAAAGGCTAAACGGTCACACCGCACCCATTGATGGCTCAGTCATACTCGTGGAGTTGCGCCGACGGCCATCCCACATAAAAATTAATTCAAAGATCTGGGAAGTGGGCCGCGGGGCGTAATATATAAACACTGTACGTGCATGAGCGGGTCCTGCTGCTCATTACGTTGCTACCAATGGAGTCTCGACACGGCCGCTTTGTATTTTTCCAGCCCGCTCACAGTACTGCGTCGTCAACGGCTGCAACTGGTGGACGAGAAGACGTAGGTGACCTGGATGTATGATTTCACTCTGTCCTTCGTTAATGTGGGAGAAAATAAAAGTAATTAAAACTAATGATCGAAATTATTTTACCCCTTCCCGTACTACTAAATATAACGGGGGCTGAACGATAAATGGAAATAAAAGTGAGTAAACAAATTTTGTAATAATAATATTTGGGCTTTTACGCCTCAAAAACACGATATGATTATATATGAAGGACGCCGTAGTGGAGGGCTCCGGAAAATTTTACCATCTTAGTACATGGTCCTCTAGCTTTTTGCTTCCGTCGAAATGCGGCCGCCGACCTTCGGATCAGCAGTTAACCACCATAACTATTGGGCCACCGCGGTGTGTAACAAGATAGGTAAATAAATGGAAGAAATAAATGAAATGAATAACTTTGATGAAAAAGAAGTTAACAGTAAAAAAAAAAGTCAGTTTCACCGCAAGGGTGAAGCAATGAATGCGATAGCAACAAACAGTAATGCTATATAAGTGAGGCTGGCAGCTAACTCTTTTGGATCCGATCTCACGCAACTCTACAAAACGCTGGTTTAAGAGAATACGGCCGCTCCAGGGACACTCTCTCCGCACATTCTCTTCGCGTTGAGAGCGCAGCCCGTAGAAGGGTATGCCAGCCGCCCGCTGTCGCCCGAGATAGCGAGATAACGCGCGCGCCAGCGACGACCGCGCTCGTAAAATCAAAGGTCGCTCGAGGGACCCCCCGCCCCCCTCGCGTCTTTGCACGCTCGCGAAAGACGGGCAGGGCATTTCCTCTCTGCTTGAGCATTCGACGTCCAGTCTAACAGGAGGGGGGATCTTATCGCATGCGCCCCGGAGCGACGGAGATGAGCCGGCTCGGTTGATCTCCGCTTCAGTCGCGTTCGCCGCCCCCCGCTCGCGCGCTCTTACCCGCGGGTAGAACGTACGATGCGCGGGGGGGGATCTTATAAATTTGGACTTTATGCGCAACATGACGGCGACGGCAACAGCGACGGCAAAACACCCGTCGAGACTGTCCATACAATAGCTATCGCAATAAAAAAAATCAACGTGATAAAGACATACGGAGCCGGCCATAATCCATGATTTTGCAAGCTTGTTGTTCATTGCGTCTGGTGCCTCTCTGAAATCCGGACAGTAAGTCAAACTCCATTAGAATACATTTCTGACATACTTGTAGCAAGCTAACGAACAGTTAAAATTATTATTATATTATGTAGCCTTATTTAGTTACTCTACTTTATAATATTCTGTGTTATATCATAACGACTTTTAAAGGGGCCATGCAACACTTTTTGAGCATGCTCGAGAAAACGCTGCCGATCGGTAGTCCAGGCTCTCGAGAACACGCGAGCCAAATATTATACAGCACGCTGCGTGGAATTCACAATAAATTCTCAAAGTCAGCCAGAAATTGCTTTCTCTTCTCTCGACAAATGACGTTGCGTACCCAAAAATCACTCGTCACCACGACGAGAGATTTTTTTGTATCAGCCATTGGCTGATTTGAGCATGGCGCGCTCGGTAGTTACAGAGGCCGCCGCGGGAGGCCGCGACTTGTCCGCGCGTGCGCGCGCGATCGCAATGAAAATTGGCGTAGTCGAACAAAAAAAAAGAGAAAAAGCGCTCAAGATCACGAGGCGCGCGTGACGTATTTTCTTTCCCCGTGCCATCCCTCCCTGCTTAGCTTCCAGCGCTTTCGACGGGACGAGAGAAGAGAGAATGCAATTGCAGCGTGCGAGAAATCTTTATGCTCCGCCGTACTGGACGGATTCCAAAAATGTTTGCGGCAATGAATTCGTGAGGCAATAAGCTCCTTTAGTGAATCCATCCCATGGCTACTTGGAAAAGTGTTGCAGGGCCCCTTTCAGAAATCCGATCATTATTATGTGATATAGGTTATTATTGTAACTCAGTCTTACAGTTGTAATTTTTTTAGTGGCACGAGTACCGAGTGACTCTGTTTGCTATGTCTCTAGATCATTCTGTTAAGCGCCGGTGCGAGTTGTCCAAAAACCTTGAAGGAAATTTTTAAAAAATTAATAGTTTTGCTGCAAGGGCGATGAAATGAATGCGATAGCAGCTAATTGGAATGTTATACAAAGTAAGGCTGACAGCCCTCTTTTTTGCATCCGATCTCGCTCAACTTGACAAAATGCTGCTTTAAGGGAATATGGCCGCTCATGGGACCCAAGTGGTTTTCGCGCTGACAGTTCTCTAAATGCGAAGTAAGCGTTGAGAACTCAGCAAATGTACGAGCCGTCTTCCAATGCCTGCGTAGATAGCGCGCGCGTGAACGCGCCTTTGAGCAAAGTTCGCACTTGCTGCTCAAGCGACGACGCCCCCCCCCCCCCCTTCCCTACGCCGCCCCTTCACGCTCCTCCGTGGGGCGCTTTCTGACTGCTTGACGAACCATCAACGCCTGGCCTCCCACGCGGGGCCTTGTTATCGCATGTGCCCGCTTTGCGACTGAGACGCCCGGCTCTTTTAATCTCTGCTTTATTTACATGCCTCATCAAACGAGAATAGTGACCGTCGGCGTCAACACAAACTACTCAAAAAGTTACCGAATTCCAGATTTCTGCTTTGTGACGTCATCATAGGACGTCGACATGACGTCTGAGATCGCCAAAATTTGTGCACGACTTCAAAAACGGCTTCAGCGCACGATCAGAGGTGTGCAGATTCCAGAGGCAGTGCAATGCCAGGAGAGGTGCAGAGAGCTTGCAATGATCCCGATCCTGGAGGCAGTGCACAGCCACGTTTCGTGAAGAAATGGGGGGGGGGGGGGGCAAGGATCAATGCATCTACTGAGAAGAAAAAAGAAGATGGCTCCCTGTCAGTCACAAGTTTAAGAGCACAGTCAGTTCAAGTGCCGCTCTCAGAACCCTAAGTCTTGCGTTAGGGTCGCGTTACTTTGTTTAAACAATACAGTTATAAATAGAAATGCTATGGCACTCACGCTCCTGTCGCCATCGCACATGAACTCTTCGTCGAGGCGAAAATAATTTGCCAAAGCGAAAGTGACTACTGATTCGGCTGATTAAGAAAAATCTTTAATTATTAATTATTGACGTGAGGGCCCCTTTTCATCTGCAAAAGTTGTGGGCAGTCGTAATTTATGACATACCCATTTTTTAGAAAGGCTAAAGTCGCACGCAATTAC
Organism: Rhipicephalus appendiculatus; assembly: GCA_030522465.1. Lineage (NCBI taxonomy): Eukaryota > Metazoa > Arthropoda > Arachnida > Ixodida > Ixodidae > Rhipicephalus > Rhipicephalus appendiculatus. Next base: position 15,741 of record JALIZH010008486.1, on the reverse strand, counting down.
AAATATTCATAATTGAATGCTGGAACAGACCGCAAGCAGTGCGCAGCGAGCGCAGCCGCTCTGTTACGTCAGACCGAAACTTCCCGGGATAAGGAAGGGAGGAAATTTGAATGAAGGCGCTCCGCAGCAGTGTCTTGTCGTGGAAAGCGGCCAGTCATGTCACTTGCACTGCGGATCCCCTTACCTTTGCTGTTTGGTACTTACCTGTTTCTTTGAGCTGTGCCCAAGCAAGCCGTAATATCCGTCTTTCCTTTTTCTCTACAGCATCGAGCGCAGGGATAACCAATGCGGGGCTTATACTTGGAAACAGACGAAACACTTTACTTTCTTCCGCAGGTTTCGCTGTGGCGCAAATAAAATGCAGGGTAAATGTTGGCACACATAAACACAGAGCGCCATGTGAGTATATGCGTGCCTACGTTTGCCCTGTCTATTATATGCGCTATAGGGAAACTTACTGAAGATGTGGTACAAGCAAGCCCGGATCGCATCTCTCAGTTTCCTAGGCTTGTTTATAGGAAAGAAAGAGACGAGCACCTATACATTTAACCCATAGAATAAATGGTCTCGTCGTTTATTTCAGACGTCTTGCCATTTTCCTGGACCAGATCCTGCTTCGACGTGCCCCAATTCAAATTTTATTATTTCCTCGTCACGAGTAGTTCCGCTCTCGCGCAAAAAAAGCGGTGGCGTTTCTTGCGCACCTGGGAACGGCCAGTTTAGATGAAGTGATCAATATCTCAGAAACGTAAACTTTGTCACATCTAAGGAATGGGTTGTCATATCTATGAAAGTGTTGTATATAACAATGCTTGTAACAACAACAATCAATTGTTGTATTTAACGACGGACGTGTATAAGAAACTGTCATAAAGTAATTAATTAGGAAGTTAATTACACAGTTTTCGTTAAATTGTAATTTCAATGTCACATTAGCTGCGGCAAAGTATTTCCGCCTAGACATAAAATTCGTGCGCGAAAACGACAGGAACCTGACATCGGAGTTTTATAGGAAAATTTGTATCTTCTAAAAAATTATGCGCAGCTTCAACTGACTTAACGTCGCAAAGGCTGAATTAAATATCGGGGCTGATGGCATCAGCGCGCCTTTCCTTCGCGGTCGCCAACGCTCGGCGCACCCTTCCTCCTCTCTCACCTGTGCACGAGCGCGCCTACCATCCGGCCTATCATACAACGAACGCCGCACCCCGGAATGCTGAAACTATCCACAGGAAACACTTTTAGGGGCGAAGCACCTTAAGACCGAGCCTTGTCGGCGTGCGGCGGCGGGCACAGCACATGCAAGGTACCCACTATACGCCACGAAGATGACACTGATGACGATGAAGAATAAGCGCGTTAGCACGTGCAAGGTACCCGATGACGATGACAACCATGGAGCATTCTCTTTCTGCCATGGGAGAAAAGGAACGTAAGGCACGGGAAGCGGCGGCAAAACGACAAAAACACCCAGCGGACTCGGGAGTTGAGGGCGCGGGAAGCGGCGGCTCAACGGCAACGCCGACAACAAGCTGCTACCCCCGGAGGCGAGAGCTCGAGGAAGCGGTGGCTAAACGGCAAAAACAGCTTGTGCAGTATGTGACGTCTCCATTGGCTCTACGATGCATTTCGTATGCCTGGAAACAACCAACAACCACCAAGGGGAGCGTGCATAGACCTCGTCTTTGCCAACTTCAGGCTAGATCCGATCGAAGAACCATTTGCTCTACATTTCACGGACTACAAAGCAGGGATAATGAAGGCAAAACGAAATCCACAACTCAACACGGCATACCATTTCTGACCAATAAACATTTTGCCCAACTGTACACCACTTTGTCGCTCATTTACATGCGTGAGTGGGCAATGTCACGAGTGATTTACAGTAACACCTAACGATCCCTCTGCTTCACCCACTCATCATCCTTCACTTCGGGGAGATGCGGTGATTTTTTCACACACACACACACACACACAGACACACACACACACACACACACACACACACACACACACACACACACACACACACACACACACACACACACACACACACACACACACACACACACACACACACACACACACACACACACACTATTCAAACATTTGTTGTTGTAAAAACTTGTTATAAACTAAGCATCTTGTCAGTTTTTTCCAGTTTTTTTTATAACTAAAATTCTGTTTGATTTCGAGTTCTGCTGAACAACTTGTTGGGTTTCCCAGCGGAATTACTGTCCGCCAAACATGCCTAGGTAGAGGAGGTAGGTTTGTATGAAAAATGTTCTTGTGCCTCCGGCTTTATTTTATTCTTGTGCCTCTTGCAATATTTTTGCAAAATACCGGTGTCGCCGACAGAATCGCGTGCACAAATATGCCTGGGAAAACAGCACCTGTCTGAAAAAGTTTCTTTTACAAAATGTTTCGCGTTGAAAGGCTTTATCCTTCGTTCTTTTAGGTAGTTATTCATCTTGGCTGGCCCTAGGTTCCTAATATTTAGGCAGTTGCTCTAAATGCTTTGTTATTTTAACAGCTGAACGATGATTTCGGTTCCTAAAGGAGTCTTTCGGTTCTTAATAATTTGCAGTTACCAGGTGGATGTTTTTAGAGGGGGGATAAAATTGGCATTTGTACCACGCTTCATGAATTCCGACGAGCTCCCGTTAGTGTGAACTGCCGTGAATAATTTTTGTGGTTGTCGTGGACCTGTTATTTTGGAAACGAAGAACAGTGTGATAAGATAGGGATGGAGGGGGACACACACAGGGGCGCTGTGTGTGTGTCCCACTATGTCCTTGTATTCCCGAGCTGTTTTTCGTTTCAATAAGCATCAAAACCAACCCGCTCAACGAATAGGTATCCAACTATTATTTCCGGTACCCTGACGAAAGTTGTTCTTCCTGACAATGGGCAAGATATTGGCGCTGGATTGTTTCACAAGTAAGTGATTACAAGTAAGCGTTATACATCGCAAAACATTTATGATGTATAAAACTGACCATTTGAGCATAGCTTTTAATGTGCAGAACACAGAATGTCAGACCGGTAAGAGTGAACTTTTATTGAGCGAACCTGTGCCCATTAAACAACGGACACGCAGTACAATGGTAGCGCTGAGAGTAGTCGTCGATACTCTATAATCCCTTCTCGTCAAAATTATTCCGCAATGTCCCACTACAGCGTGCTTCTTAATTCTAGTATGTAGTTATGGGGACTCCTAAAATGGGCTTACTGGAGTGTTCTTAAATTACTGCCAATATAATGCGTTGAATATCTGTAGCCGATGTTCATCGTAAGAAAGTAATCTAGCGTTTACTGACGAGCTCTTAAAAGCAACAAATACAAATGGTGCATGCGTTGTTGCACTTGACAGCCGGCTACATGAACCGATCTTGCAACCAACCCGCTTGCACATTCTTCCATTACAGCATCAGTTCTAGCAGAGCTACGAATTCTGCAGTACAGAACATCGATCTATAGTAGAGAGCTGTCTGGAATAGTTACTTTTGTTGCCAAGCTCTCCTCCTCGCTTGAAAGAGAATGTGCTACTCACTGGCCCGCCGAAACTTCTGCAGGCCGAAATACCTTGCAGAAACCGATATGCGACCGCACCTGTATGCTATCCTCCCCTTGTACGAACGGCTATATTATATTTGTTAGATGGCAATGTCTAAAATAATCCTCTATAAGCACTATAAACACACTACTAAACTAGAGTTGAAGACTGGGCGTGTTGGTAAAGCATGCTGTTGGGCTATAGTTGGTTTATAGACTCCGCAGACACGTTTACATTGCGCGAAGAAGGCAATAAGTTTGAAACATAGAACACGCACGCACACATGTTGGAAGTTTGCGCTTTTCGATGGAGGCGAAATGGTAGAGGCCCGTGTACTGTGCGATGTCAGTGCACGTTAAAGAACACCAGACGGTCAAAATTTCCGGAGTCCTCCACTACGGCGTCTCTCATAATCATATCGTGGTTTTGGGACGTTAAACCCCACATATTATTATTAAGTTTGCGCTTCGTGTGTGTACGTGTTCTATGTTTCAAACGTGTTGCCTTTTTTTGCACTGTTTAATCGTGTCTGCAGAAAATTCTTGATATTGGAGGAAGGAATGATACAGGCCATACCCAGCATTTCGGGACATCGCTTTTAGTTCACCGTTTTTCACACCACGTGGCGTACAGACCTTCAACTTTCAAAACTGGCGCGATAACGCATGGCGCGCGGCAGACAAAGTGGCCGTACATAAAAAAAAACAACAACAACGAAGCAGCTCGATGTCGACTATCGCCACCGAGAGCGAACCGTGATCGCTGACTGATAAGCGCAAGTCGTGTACGACGAGCGGTCGGTTGGTTGCTCGATCGTGAATCAAGTTTTTTTTTAGTGAATCCGCGCGCACAAGTCACTTGGCTGCGCTTGACAAACTCGTATTTCGAAAGGGCGTGCTGCCCTTCCTCTCGTCCTTTTCAATATATTTCGTGTGGTTGTATAGTTGTCGGCCCCACTGGTTTCTTGAAGAAAGTTAGGACGTCCTTTTGTCGCGGCCTTTTTTGTAATCTCTGAAAGCTAATTTCGAGAAAATATTATCAGCCTATGAGATGGCGATGACGCTTTGAGAATATGTAGAGACAGGCTTCACGTAGCTAATATTTGTTGGCGTCACTTGACAAGTGAATTTTTTCGCGCTATAGAGTGAAGGCAACGTGCCGTGCCGTATTCGCTGCCAGTGATAATCTTTTTTAAGAGCTCAAAACGTAGCAGAAATAAAGGCCTAAATTCATTACAGGGACGAAATTGCTGAATTATTTTCCAAATTTAAGCATTTTTAAGAAAGACACCTTAATTTAAACAACGCTCTTAACGTTTCTAGAACACATAATAAAATACGTCCGAAATGTATTTCATTGTACATGACATGCTATACAGCTCGTCTTCCCCTCTTTGCTGACTGTTGTGAAAGCGTAATGAAACCAATTATATTCACATATGCGACCGTCCGCTGTGGTGATGTAGCGGTTACAGTGCTCGGGTTCTGACCCGAAAGCCGCGTGTTCGACCCCGTCCGCAGAGGTCACATTTCGATGGAGGCGAAATGGTGGAAGCGCGAATACTGTGCGATGTCAGAGCACGTTAAAGAACACCACATGTTCGAAATTTCCGGAGCCCTCCAAGATGGCGTCCTTAATAATCATATCGTGCTTTTGTGACGTAAAACCCCCGATGATATTTGGATGTACTTACATAACCGCAAAGCACACCTCTTTGTTTCACTGGCTATGCGGTCTGCACAACGGCATCAGGTCTTGGTTAGAGACCCGATTATTTCGGCCAGTTTTATTTAGAACGAAGAACGCGTACAAGCGAGTTTGAAGATAGCTCTCGTCTGGTTTCCTTGCTGCTACTATAGTGTAATTGTTTCTGTGCACGTATTGCTCAAGAACAGCGTGGTAATATTTTTACATGGTGATGTTTCTTAAAAGGTCCCTCGGTAGGACCTATTTATTACTTGCTTGACGCGCTTATTGGCGAGTTTTTAAATCAACCACTCATTGGTGCAATTAAATGTTTGACGCTAGTGCCATTCTACGCTTCTGGGACGCAACACAACACACGTTAAGGGGACTTCTCACACTACATGACATTATCATAGTTTCTTTTTTTTTTTCGAACAGTTTCAAGCACCGGCGTGGCTGTGTTGTAGAACACCTGTTTTCCGTGCAGAAGTACTGGGTTCAATTTACGCGCGAGCTATTAATATTGTTCATTTATTTGCAGCTACCTCGACCTTTCGCCCACGGGCAATGCTTTTTTTTTTTCACTCACAACGCAGACGCCGACACCAGCGTCGGCACCGGATTTTTTCGCTACAGATAACTTTTTTGTGGAATACTTAGCCACCAATGAAATCACGTGCTGCTCCAAAAACGCGGGGTTGGTGTAATATCAGTATACTATAGCATGCCTCGTTCACATTAGGGACGCCTCTGGTAAGACAACTACTCAATTTTTTCAAAGAAAATTTGTGCCTCACATAATAATAATAATAATAATAATAATAATAATAATAATAATAATAATAATAATAATAATAATAATAATAATAATAATAATAATAACAATAATAATAATAATAATAAAAACAAACATATTATTCTCATATGAGTATTGTGTTACTGTTGTTGTTGTTGTTGTTGAAGACTTTATTGTTTCACATTTGTTTTCACGGATGGATCTACAATGGATGAAAGCTCCTCTGCGGCTTTTCATATACCCGTATATAAAATAGAAAGAGATTTCCGGCTTTCTCGAAAGACATCGTCTACAGCAGCGGAGCTTGTTGCAATCTTACAAGCTTCAAAATTCATTGTTGAAAGCCAGCAAAGGCAAAACTGGGTAATATATTCTGACTCCAAAGGAGCGCTACAAATGATTAAGGATTTTTATTTTCATATAGATGATAGCATAATATATGAAATCTTAAAAACAATTACCATCGGTTATCTGGACGGCCATGAGATATGTTTTCAGTGGCTTCCAAGTCACGTAGGAGTGATGGGAAACGAAAATGCTGACAAATTAGCCACTGCAGCACACAAAAAAGTTCACTTGACACCAGTGCCCATTTATTTCTCAGAAAGCAAGAAGGTTCTTTCCGAACTGCGCCACAAATTGTGCAAAAACGCTTGATTTGACGAAAATACAAAGTCTTCACTCTTATATCAAATAGATCCGTCTCTCCGATTTACACCTAATAAAAAGATTGATAGACCATTTGACACCCTACTGCACCGTCTACGATTAGGTGTTGCGTACACACCTCACTTCTTATGCCGCATAAAAACAAGAACGTCCCCGTACTGCGACCACTGTGATCATGTCGATGCGTCAAAGGAGCATATCATTATTGAATGTCCGCGAATTGACGAACAACGCGCTCAACTGAGTGATCGATTGAACCGCCTCGACAGACGACCATTTGCGATTGGAAAAGTACTTGGACCATGGCCACATCCCGATAATCAAAGGCGCGCAGTGAGCGCCCTCCGTGATTTTTTAATGGACACAAATTTAATTAACTGTCTTTAGTTCTTATTATACCTTGCCACGATTTGTTCGGACTCTATCCGCGATGTGATCACGATATATGAACTGGACTACGCCCATATATACTGTGCTCATTCATTCGTTATAAGCCCTATAGTGTATATATGTACCAAGTGACTCTGATTATTTTTTTCTTCTTTTATTCTTAATTTTTCGTATTTTTATGTTTATCTTGTACATTACTGTCATGATGTTGGGATAGCCTGCTCCAACGTAGCCTACCTTCCCATATTTTGTCAGATATATATAAAAAAAAAGTTTATTGAACTCTGCCGTAGGGATCGGCCGGTAGCTTGACCAACGACTCAAATCAACGGATCTTGCGGGCGAACGAGAAGCGCCATCGAGCAATGCGCGGTATACAGACAGACCTGCGATGTCGGAGGAGATGATGACCCACTATAACGTTCGTTGTTCTTCACTCTATTATTATTATTATTATTATTATTATTATTATTATTATTATTATTATTATTATTATTATTATTATTATTATTATTATTATTATTATTATTATTATTATTATTATTATTCTATAAACGACAAACAGTGAGTAGTTGTCTTATAAAGGGCGTCACTAACGTAAACGAGGCATGTTACTATTGATATTACACCAAGCGCACGTTTTCGAACAGCGCGTGATTTCATTGTTGGCTAAGTATTGTTAGCGAAAATAAACGTCTTCCGGGGGGCCAGAATTTGAGATAGATGCAAATAAATAGACAATATGAATATTCGGCTCGAGAGGAAATCCAATCCAAGACTTCGCACGGAAAACAGGTGTTCTACACTGTTTCGATAAAAAAGCACTATAATAATGTCTTGTAGTTCGAGGATCCCCCTTCACACATGTAATATTGCGTGGCAGAAGTGTAGAATCGCACCAGCGTCGTACATTTGAATTACACAGTGAGTGGCTGCTGTGACAACCGACCGATTCCCAAGTGCACAGGAATAAGTAATCAAACCGGCAGACGGCTGGAGGCGACGGGCCATGCCTGACGTTACTGACTGACTTTTTAAATAAAGTTTTCTCTCTCTCTTTCTTATTATCAGCAACACCATCAACAAAGAGTGCAGCTACGCATTTGGGCTTGTAGCCTTCCGGATCGAAGAAAAAAGAATTATGTCCTAGCGAGCATTTTGCATGCTGTACTTACAAAAGGCACTGTAGGACAGTTTGAAACAATATATATGTTACGAGCACAGACGTACCTTTCCTTGCGGCAGGGTGGATGTGTCCGCCGAGAAATTAAGCGAGGCTAGCGACTGTGAAGGTGAAGTGAACGAAGCTCGATTGCGCTAACGCGTTCTCCTCTTAAATTCTTTAATTGGTTTATGCGCGCTTCGAAAATTTTCTTACAGGTTATACGCGGAGGATAAAATGTTCTGTCAGTGCACGGATATATGAATGTTGCTCAATGTCTTGAATAATAAATAGCGCAGGAACTAACGAATTATGTTGAGCGATAACGGTGGTTTAGCGAAATTAGGTTCAGTAGCCTTGCGTCATCTCTAAAGGGAATCGAGTGCCCGAGCCTCCGTGTCCCGAGCTTATCAGGGACGCCCTTGTACTTTGCAAAAGAATAACTCTTGTGTGTATATAATGTACATAGTCTCTGTGAGCGTCTTATGCTGTGAGCTCACGCGCTAGCTGGGTAAGGGGCTGGGTAAGGCGGTGTGGCCTCTGCCCCTTATACACACTCTCTCAGCAATCATGTGATGACGTCGGGGAACGAGATTCTGCAGACGCATGCTGAACCAACGCACGCGCTACCACGTTCGGGTCTGCGTTCGGGTCTACGTTAACAACAACATAAGAGCATAAACACAACACAAACTATAACACTCAATACGCAACATTAACGGAAACAGCTAGTCGAACCGATGCAAACGCGGTGTGCTTCGCATCGCCTCATGCTCCCCTTTGGCGGGAGATGGTGTCATTTTTTTTCGCGTACTTTTCGAATAATTACCGCCAAAGGCAAAACGTTGCAGTACCAACACGTGTAAAAAGCGTAGTTTTTTTTTTAGGGGCGAAGCTCCTAAAGCCGCGGGGTCTGTACATCCCTGTCTCTTGGTACGTGACCGCCTAGTTCCATGACAGACAGACAGACAGACAGACAGACAGACAGACAGACAGACAGACAGACAGACAGACAGACAGACAGACAGACAGACAGACAGACAGACAGACAGACAGACGGACGGACGGACGGACGGACGGACGGACGGACGGACGCACGCTTCGCCCCACTCATCATCATTCACTCCGTGGATATGCTGTAATTTTTTTATGTTCGTCATACAGTCATGTCACGTCATATCACATTTGGTATATAGCCAGGAAACGAAGCGGCTGCGAGCACGCCATGAGCGTGGCATGTAAGTCATGCCGCACATGACATCCGTGCCATAATTTGCATGTAAGGATCTGTTATTTGTGTTCGTCATACAGTCATGTCACGCCATATCAAATTTGGTATATATCCAGGAAACGAAACGGCTGCGAGCGTGCCATGAGCGTGGCGTGTAAGTCATGGCGTACATGACATACATGTTATGATTTTTATGTTAATACTTGTCATCTATATTTGTCACGCAGTAACATTGCATAATACCAATTTCAGTATATATCCAGTGAATTAAACGGCCGCACGCGCACTGAGTGTGGCATGTAAATCATGTCATAAATGGCATACATGTCATAATTGTTAATACCTGCTATTTATGTTCGTCATACACTCTTGAGAAGCCTCAATATTTTTGGTATACCTTAAACTAAGAAACGGCCGCGAGAGCGCTAATAATGTGGCATGTAGATCATACCGTTCATGACATAAGTGTCATGAGTTTCATGTTATGACCTGTCATTTATATTCTTCATGCAGTCATGTCATGCCACAGCAACTTCGGAATTTCATACCTTCAAATCTGTATGCCATCTCGGACACTTTTCTTATGACATCACTCAACACATAGATAGCATATAAGTCATTGATTGTAATTAACCCGAACTCCTAATTAATGAGAACAATAAACAGTACAAATCAATGATATGAAATTGTTATCTACCACCTTATCGTAACTGTTCACATTGAAACACTATATGTACTGTACTACATATGTGCTTCTACACTGAGAACTTCCCCCATAAGTTTAAATTAAATGTTTAGATTAGTGATAAATATTTATTACGGTTATGAAATTCCTGATGCTTCATCCACATAATGTACGTCACATCTGCAGACTTTTGCTGAGTTTTTACCACGATCAACGTCCACTTTCTCATCGATTTACCGACAGGTGATTCTTTTACCCCTGTAATGCTGCTTTCCTGCACTATCGATTTGGAAAAGCTCTTCAGGAAAAAATCCACCCAGCGTAATCCCACGAAATTGCAAACACAAAGACAGGTTGTCCTACCGTACATGCCACTGGAGTGCAATTAGCGAATACGTTATCGTTGCGCTACAATCAGCTTTTCAAAAATCACCCCATACATTTTCAATGGATGCACAAAAGTGTCTCGGGAAAAAAATCCAGCCGGCCGATTAAAACTAATCGCGTTGTACCACATAAGGAGGTTGTCAGCATTAAGTGCCTGAAGTGCAATTAGCGAAAAATCAGGCATTGCTCAGTAATCATTTTTTGAAGAACGCTCCCCATAGAGTTACGCCCAGCGCTTCCCCTTGGGGTCGGCTTTGCCGCACTAGTCGATGTCCCAGATTGCTGGACATGAGTGACCTAAAATACGTTCTACAGTTATGAGCGCTCTTATAGGTTGTGATTTCTTTCATAATAATGTATTGTTGGGCTATATGGTTCAACGCGTTGCGAAGCGGAGCGCTGATACGGGTCGGAGGAAAGTACATAGGACGGGAAAGACGCGCACTTGGAACTGATTCTGAACAGCTCACATGGAGCAAAATCCGTTGCGAGTGGGCGCTTTTCCTGCCCTGTGTGCTTTCTCTTGCACCGCTTTTGCACTCCCCTTCGCAAGGTGCTTTGTTTGTCCACGTCGCAGCACTTCATCATTCGCAAAAACAGGAGCATGAAAGAGTAAGGAAAGTTTACTGGATTAATGTATTCGACAATGGAACAAATATTTCTGCAAAAATAAACGGAAAATGTATAAGCTTACCCAAATAAAATGGCTGCTCAGTGCCGCCGCGAGATCGGGAGCCCGATCGCAGACGCCTCGCGAAGCCACAGTTGGACGATATTCCGAAGCGATTTGCCACAGTCCGGGCCCCTACCATGTTCACGTTTTTGTTAGGTACACTATTTGTCTTCTATACCTTGCGCTTGCCTGTCACACCCCTCTTATTTGTACGCCGAAGAAAGAAAGGAACATAGTAACAAAATGTTATGCGAAACAAAACATCAAAGCGAGCCCGCGGTTTAATTCGACTCGCAAACAGTGGGTTTACTAGCGCATTCAGTTGAACAGTGCGGAGTTGGATGAGCGTGGGGATGACAGGTCATTATTCATGAAAAATTTTTCGCAGTTTGCATTTCTCTATGTGTAAAGTGAAAAGGAATCAAGAGCTTACGTGACGTTGGCGCCGTTCACTTCGAATTCATGCGCAAAGGTACATGTTTGTATCCCCGTGCACGACGAACGCGCGCCATGGTCTTTTAAACCTTTACGGTGCCGGGCAAACGATCAGGTGAGCGTATTACCTGGCAATAATAAAGACAGAAACTGTTCAAAGCTATAATTTATTCACAGATGCATGTGTGCCGAAAAACTTGGGGGTGTGTGGGCCATGAAAAACCTGTAACAGGAAAAAAAGATGGCCCGTTAATACCTTGTCACGGAGAATTATTCAGAGGAGGGAAGTCAGTTATTTCTTTAGATTTGTTTTGCGACCGCCTTTAGCGGTGGCAATATTCAACAGCGCGGACATTTCATGAACATAGTTTGTTCGGAGCACTTCAAAGTTAGTCACTTTCGTTGAATTTCTTTATTGGCAGATGTAGAATTACCCAATATGGTCGGACCAGAATAGTTGTGGGCCCAATGAAAAAAATGGATTATGATTGCGAGTACATAACAAGCAAAATAAATCATGTGCGCGCACACATTATCATAACTAGATAGCAATTGCCCGAGAGAATAAAGAATTGCAGAGAAGTAAAAAAAGCAAAATACTCAGAGTATTATTTTACAGCGAAACCTGTTATGAGATCACAACAAGGGCCATTTTTGCGCCGTAGTTGCCCGCCGCCGCTGCTACCGGTGTCCGTAAACACTATCGCGCGAAATAAGAAAAAAACTAAATAAGTATAAACTACCTATGACAGAATGGGAATCGAACCCGGGCCCTCTGCGTGGCAGCCCAGCACTCTACCACTGAGCTACGCCGGTGCTTGAAACTGCGTTGCAAACTGACCATACGCAGGTTTCATGTCGGGTAAGGAATCGCGTTAACATGTGTAGTAAAATGTTTTAGAACAGTAAAGTAACAACCAGGCGTCATAGAATGCGAATTGCGTAACGAGTGGATCGTTCAATGCTCCAACCCTTTACAAAAACCTCAGGCATAATTCTTCATCGTCATCAGCCACAGCATCAACAAAGTGCACATAATGCGTTACAAGTGTGTAGCGGGTACCGCGCTTATCCGAAGAATGACAAATAATGGCATTGGACGCTTCGCCACTACAGAAAAATTATTATGATTTATGGCGTAGTGGGTACCATGCAAGTGAGCTTGTAGTAGTTGCCCCAAGAGTGTTTAAAAAAGGCTCTAGAAAGGCCGCTCTTCCAGCTTTCGATGTGACTGTGCTGGGCGTTCCGCGCAGGCGTGGCGGTTTTTTGTAAACATTTAAAAAGCTTGTTAAAAATTTAAAATTGGGAAGATTCGGAGAGTTACAAACGATAAATATGAGACAGGAAGATAAGTGATGCATCAATTTAATTAATTGCGCTCGACTTCCCCAATGAACGATGTAGTTATACAAGGCGCGAAGTCACAGACGGCTTCAGTGAGATCTACGCCACTTGCGATTGCATGCCTAATCAACGCCTGAAGCAAAGTACACCTTATTATTATTGACATTACACCCTCCTCTGTTGGTGGCGGCGTTAAGAACTACGCCTCAATGCTTTTGGAGTTTTCGTGGTAAGCGAAGAAAAATTGCCACAGCGTTTATATTGCAGTAAAATTCACTGCTGATAGACAATGCACGCTGCTTCGAGTGATGCAGGCGATTCTGTCATTGAATCCATAAGGCAAACCTCGGCAGTACCTGAAATTTGACTGAGTTCGGGTACTAATCTTGCGCTGATGAATTCTAATGCTGGCAGCCTAAAAAAAATGTCAACACTTCTAGCCCTTCGTTGCATGTTGTGCTTCTGTGTTGCATAGTAGAAAGACAATAGAGCAAACGCGTCGTAGACCATAAAACGTAACCGTGTCCTTTAGAAATATAGATGTGGCCGGTGCGGTGGTGAAGTGGTACAATTTGTGAACGAAGATATAAAGTCGGCACTACTATTCGACTTTTCCAACTGGATATTTGTGTAGCCCAAATCAGCCTTTCTTTTCTCACCTTTGTTCAAAGGGCTGCGTATTTTTGTGTCTTTTGGTATTTGAGTGTTTTTTGTGATATTAATGATTATGTAACCAAATACAAACTAAACTGCTGTAAAGAGTCAATAGCTGGTCATGTCAACACTCCCGGCATAGATTAGCCAACGCAGTCCGCGAATGGCCGGCACAAAGTCGTTTGTGAGTACTTGATTAATGCGACTATATCTTTTGGTCTGACTCATGATATTGTCAATATTAAATGCGAAGCATTTCTTAGCGAACTTCGGCGACTTTGAGAGTATCTATCTATCTATCTATCTATCTATCTATCTATCTATCTATCTATCTATCTATCTATCTATCTATCTATCTATCTATCTATCTATCTATCTATCTATCTATCTATCTAGCCGCCTACGACTTTGTGCTCTCCTGGCCGTATCGTTAATGGCATTTATACCAAATTTGGTATGGCATAACATGACTGTATGACAAACATAAATGGCTGGTCCTATCATGAAAATCATGACTAACTTGTCATGTGCGACATGACTTGCATGCCCCGCTCATGGCGCGCTCGCGGCCGTTTCGTTAGCTTGATATACACCAAATTTGGGACTGAGAGACGTGACTGTATGACGAACATAAATGACAAGTGGTAATCAGATCCAGCTTTCGGGGACATTGGATGATCAGCGCTTCTAGCGGCCACTGCTGGAAGCTCTCACGTTTTCAATGGGACAGGGTCATTATTCGACGATAAAAAATCGTAGAGGCGCAATTTCCAAAACTTCTTAAAGGGGCACCTTCTAGGAGCTGTACCGCACTTAACAAATGAAGCATTGTTAACATCGGGGCTTCACATTTTGTTCCCACGACGACTAAAGTTTAAACAATGGGGTCCTATGGAAGCGGCTGAAATCACGCCTCGTTTTTCGGGGACAAAAACGGGCCGTCTGAAAAAACTAGACGGAATCCTGCAAATTTCTCGGAGATCTGAGTAGTACGGAGACGAAGCTTTCATTTGAGGCCGCAATCATGTTTCTGTGTGAAGAAAAACACGTTCCAAAATGAAGTTTTCTACAACACAGTCGCGTCTTCGACTCGCGTCTTCGACCATTGTATCTTGATAAGACCCATTTTACCGCCCCGTGACCGGTGTGCGTTGTGGCCTAGATGATTGAGCGCCTGTTCTGGCGACTCACGTGCGGTGAATGCGGCACGGGTTCGAATCGCAGAATTTTTTTTCGTTTTTTTTTTAACAGAATTGCTGTCACTGGTTGCGGTGTTCGGCTGCCGACCCGAAGGGCACCGGTTTGATCGTGGCCGCGGCTCTAGCATTTTCGAACGAGGTGAAAATCCACTAGTACTTGAATTTTGATGCTGTACGTAGATGTAAATTCACGTTAAAGAACCCCAGGTGGTCGAAATTTCCGGCACACTCTTCTGCCGCGACAGGGAATGGGAGACGCCCGCTAAGCGCTAAGCGCGTGCTGTAGGACGTCGTTTTTCCAGTCCAGACCTCCTCTACGGCGTGCCTCATAAACATACCGTAGTTTTGGCGTGTAAAGTTACAGCAATTAATATTACTAGTGCGTCACTGCTGAAGATTTAGTTTCTTGTTTTTTTTCGCTAAAGCGTTGCACCCAGAATCTTTGCTACAGAGCCGGTTTCGCTTCTAGATATGGAGCAAGTAATGTTCACATGTTTTAGTATTTCTTATTACGCAACCCATTATCTAAACAACACAGGAAGGGGAACCAAGGGCCTATTTCAGTTAACCACAGCCTCAATAAGGCAACACATATTGAATCCAAGGAAAGCATGATAGAAGCTATTGATAGTGTAATGAAGCGTTTTAAATAAGCACTGTACTATTTGAGACTGACCAGCAATGGCAGAACCAGCGCAAAGCTTGCGTTGCCGAATCGTCTTCTTTTCTTTCTACATCAGCGTTCTCTGCTTCTGCAAGCAGCGGCGCTTCTAGAGAGTTTTAGAATAGCGTACGCAAAGCTATGCGTTTGCGTTGCGCATGCGTTGTACGCTAACCTCTTGCGGACTCCCCGTTATGTGACGAACGCTAACGC
>JALIZH010008485.1:0-10378 GCA_030522465.1 Rhipicephalus appendiculatus | reverse complement strand
ACATGGTGATATAAAAATCGGCTGTGCTTTATTGATATAAACTAGAAAGAAATAGTATGAAACAAATTTCATCAAAATGGAGCTAGCAGTTTACTGAAAAAAAAAGTGGGACATACATGTCCCACTGACTCAGGAGAGTATTTTCAAAAAGTGGGAAAACACTGTCCCACTGCCTCATGAAGGCACCATCTCGCGATTGCATCAACGGGAAATTTGGGATGAAACGGCCGAAGCAAGTGGCACAGAGTAACACTTCTAAAGTTATGAACAGAAAAGTTGTGCGGACCTGATTTCAGCAGGAGAACGCCGCCTGCAGTGGCGTCTCTTGAGCCTTCAAAGCGTTGTGGTATGTTCCTGTGCAGCTTACTTCACCGCATGCATCAACCACTTTTAGGGGCGAAAAAGGAAAGTTTATTGAACAAGTGTACACAAACACTGGAGGCACTTATACACTAAAAGTTCGAAATGGCGTCAGTAGAACTTATACAAACGCTAGACATAATTTTAAACGGACATCTACAAAACACTGTGCGGTACTAAGAAACTATAAAAAAAAGAAACATGCTACTTCTCGAGGAGCTGAAGCAAGAGAGAGAGAGAGAAAAAAAAGAGAAAAAAAAGAAAAAAAAAAAGGAGGGGGGGGTTCGAGTAGCATAGCAAGTCGGATGACATGTTTCCCTGCCCAACTGAGTATGGCGCTGCGGGAAATTCCAGTTTGTCCCCACGTAATACGAAAAACCGAGTGTGCCAGCGCCTTAAAAAGGCATCAACACCACTTACATCTAGGTCGTCGACTAGGTATCCAAAAATAATTTGATAAATTCGGTGCAAGACCGGGAATGCTGCTCGCTGTGATTGTCGACGAGCTTCTGCTTGGCACCGACGTCTCCAGATCACGTACATTGTGACTGCGAGTACCAATTGGACAAACAGGCCATTTTTCCTCTGCGACAGTGATGTAGCCCTAACTCCAAAGGCGCGCCAAACATGGTGCCACACACCCTTGGTAGCAACGCATTCAAATAACGCATGCTTAGTGGTCTCGGATTTTCCACAATTCGCGCACTTATCATTTGGCACCACGTGCCCACTTTGCGAGGCGTTGACGCGTCGGTAGCACGCTCCATCTTCTCAGCCAGTCAAATTCGCGAACCACCTCGGGAACTTTGCTCTTTTTCCAGGTCTTCCATCGGCTTGGGTTCGTTTTTCTTTTTATCTTCATCTTCTAGTGTCTCTTCCGTCAGCAAGTAGCTTAACTCTATTGGCGCTAGTTCTTCAAACCCTTCTCCCTCCGTTTTGTTATCTACTGTGCGTTTAAAGTCGCACACGGTCTTGTAAACTCCAGTGGTCTCTCAGCTTGCGGTCCACTGTATCTCTCTGTCGTAAACGTATTCTTTAGAGTACTTGTCCAGTACATCAGAAGGCTCTTTCCTGGGTATTCCGGATCCGCAAACAACCTGGAGGTTGTTTTTGCTGCCAGTGCTCTAGTGAATAGCTTAATATCTGGTAGACCCAGACCACCACGCTCTGTGGGCAGATTGAGGCAACTAGTTTTCACCTTGGCAGGTTTATTTTCCCATATAAATGCTCCAATGACTGTTTTGAGGTTCTGTGCAAAAACTGCTCGGCAGCAGCGCAATGTGTGCGATGTAGCAAACATAAGCGCACGCCTGCGTCTTTATCACACCGGCCCTTGCAGCGAGTGATAGTTTGAATCCCGAAGCCCCTATTTATCACCTCCCTCGCTTTGGCTATTGCGTCTTCCCATGTTCTATTTGCAATGCTCCCTTCTTCAAAGATCAGTCCGAGAACTCTGACAGCATCCACGTATTGAACTCCACCTGGGAGATCGTCCGGAAAAGGCTCCAAAGCGCATAGCCTTGCTTTTGTCGGTGTTCAAGTATGCGCCAGAGAGTGGAGTACTGCTCAAAGAGCTCCAAAAATATGGTAAAACCAATTTTGTTTCTCACAAATACCGAAATATCATCGGCGTAAGCTGTAACCTTTATTTCCTCGGTGCCTGGCATGGGAAACCCTCTTATTCTCGGGCACGTTGCTACTTTCCTGATGAGGGGATCCAGTGACAATACAAATAAAACTGGAGCGGCTGGGCATCCCTGTCTAACACCCCTTTCTACAGCGAAGCTCTCAGTCATGTCACCGTTTAAGTAGAGGTGACTACTGGTGCCCTCATAAAGCAGCTCAAAGCACTTAACGAACTCTTCTGGCAAGCCATAATTTTTCAGTACTGCGAACAAGTAACGCCGCTCGACCCTGTCGAACGCCTTCGCTTGATCGAGGGACACGAATGCTCCGGAAATTCCTTTCTCTTTGGCATAACAAAAGAGGTCCCTGATCCAGCGTGAGCGTTGCAGAAAGCGGAGCGGCCAGGGACAGCACATGACTGGAGAGGTGACACTAACTCGCTCAGCAGGGGTCTCAGCCGTAGTACTAACAGTGTTGCTACGAGTTTATAGTCTGTATTAAGGACAGTGATCGGTCTCCACGACTTGAGGGGTTAGACCCATCCATACCCTCCTTTAACAACAGAACCACTCTACCTTCTTTGAACGACAGCGGCTTTTTCCCTTCGGTGATAAAAATGTTCACCAAATCAGTCAGGAGATCCCCAAGAATCTCGAAAAAACGTGCATAAAAGGCCGTGAGGATGCCATCCGGGCCAGGTGCCGATCTGGCATTCATAGCCTTAAGGGCTTGCGAAACTTCATCCTTCGTTGCTGGGGAGTGCAATCGCTCGGTATCTTCGGGCTTCAGCTTGGGAAGTCCATCGCAGAACGAAAGAAGTTTGCGCTCGAAATCATCGTCATCTAGCTGCACTTCTTGGGCAAAAAGACGTTCAAAATGAGCTCTGAATGTATTCTGTACTTCCACTGGCTCGGTCGTTATACTACCGTCCTCTCTTTGCGCTGTTAAAATCCGCTGTGGTTGGTTTCGCCGCGTTCCGACCCTCAATGCAAACGTGAGATTTCCAAGTTCATCTCTTGGCAACTGTAACTCGTCTGCTATTCTAGACACTTGCGCTCTCTTATGCAGAAGGTTAGAATAAATCTTTTTTTTTGTGCCATCACGTAATCACGCATCGCCTGCGTAGACGCGCCTCCTCTCTCCACTATCTGAATGCGTCGAAGCGTCTCATTCATGCGACTCGTAATGCGCGCATGCCTCTCCTTTCCAGCCTCTTTGGAAATCAAACGCCATCGCTTTTTTGAGCCTATCCCACGTGGCTGGATCCAATACGTCCACCTCAGCGATGGAAGCCGCAACTTCTCTTCCCATGTACTTGATACATTCCTCATCGTGCAGTATGGTGGGATCCATGCGCCAGGAGCGGGGTGATCGTCCACCACTGCTCGCTTGCATACTGAACAGCAGCGGCTTATGATCGCTGACATTCAAGCCGTACGAAGGCACTTGCACGACATCACATGACACAAGCGTTGCGCGAAATGCTTCCGGGATATATACCCTATCCAACCGGCTCTGCTGAATTCCACTCGCTCTGGTGGCAGCGAACGAGTCACCATGCAGAGCGACCCACGCGTCTATCAGCTGCCAGTCTGCAACAATATTGCCAAGTTCTCGTGCATAATAGTTACAGCGACCTTGGCCCGGGCCTCTGATGTCGCGCGAAGTGTCGAGGACGCAATTGAAATCACCCAATAAGATATACTGGAGTGGTTCGAGCATGTACGAACGCACTCCTTTGAAAAACTCATTAGTGAGATTTCTTTTTACAGGTGCGTATACGTTTACAATTCTTGTCCTCTTGCCATCCAGTGACAGGTCAAGTACGATTACCCTGCCATCCGTATCAAATTTACAATGCGCCCCTCTCCTAAGCCTGTTACTCATAAAAAATGACACCGGCTTCCGCATGCCGCGGAATGCGTCAGAGAGAAAAAGGCGTCTACCTGCCACCTATATCGGAAAGCGACAACGTCCCAACGCGTACGAAAATTAGTCTCTTGCACAAACAAAACATCAAATGCATATCGCGAGCCATCTGAATGACTGCTTGCTGTTTAGCAGGACTGCGAAAACCTCGGACATTAAATGTCATGAAAACAAAATGTCTCCATTGTTATCAAAGGAGAAGTTACTAAAGTGTGGAGCAAGGCAGAAGACTAAGGGGGTTATAAAATAAAAAAAATATATATATAAAAAAAAAAGGAATTAATACATTTCGTCATCACTCACATGCAGCGGCGCCCCATCCGTTTGCGAGGCGACGCGTGGTTTTTTACAAGTCACATTGCAGCTTCCATCGCTGTTGCTACTTGAACTGCTTGGCTTTGGTCGCCGTTGGCTGCTGGGAAGGTCTTTGGACGCCTCGCTAGACAGCGAAAGGAAACCTCGAGTGTATGGGTCCTCCTCGCTGTCTGAAATAAGGCTACTGTCTTGTTTGCGTTGTGCTGATCTGCTCCTGGATCTGTTTCGTGTAGAGGAACGCTGTGCTTGGCCTTCTTCACGAGTAACCTTGTTGCCGCTTCTCTTTCCTGTGGTTGCCTTTGATGCGGGTTGCGACGCTTGAGAGGCTTCTTTTCCTGAACCAGCCACCAACGCACCGCCCTCCGCGGCGGCCTGTGGAGACGCTGGTTTATGATTTGTAGACGCCGACGTGGAATCCCAGTCCGACTGCGACGAAGCAGGGTCGCTGGATGCTTTCACTGCGTTGCTGGTTGTCGCGACGCTCTCTGCGTTGCTCGAGCCTTCGCCTGTGGTCGTTTCAGACTCGGAGCTCGAGGTTTCGGGCTTCGCGTCTGAGGGAGCGTTGCCCGCTTGCGGAGCCGCTGTCCACGTTGTCGAGGAGGTGCGTCGCACAAGCTCTCTTCGTGGGCTTTAGTACTTGAAGCCTGGGTGTCGCACCGGGAGTACACGAGTGCACGGCCGAGAAGCTTCACTCAGTGACGGAAAATCTTCCTGAGAGGCCACCGTGCTCTGCGTAACTGCAGCATAAGATTTTCTTCGGAAGCATTCTTTCGCAGAGTGATCCCGCCACACTTCCTGCACGCAACAGTGCACGTCTCCGTGATGTGGCCAAATGCGCCGCACCTCTGGCAAAAGGGCTTGGTACACGTCGCAGCCATGTGGCCCTCGCCACTGCATCGAGCACACACTCGACGCATTCCTCGGTATTCAAGCATGGCACGATGACCGAGTACAGTAACAAAATTGGGGGCTGGTCTAGTCATTTCCATTTTGACGACACGTGTTCCCCGAGTAGGTCGTTTGGCGCTTCTGCACTGTTGTGTACTGCAGGTCACGCACCTTGCCGTAAGGTTGAAGAGCCGCAACGAGCGAGTCGTTGGAGACGTACGGTGGCAGTCTGTAGACGTTGACATGAACGATCGGGGGTCCTACAGCGTCGACGGACACTTTCTGTTCCCTAATGTTGAAACCTTCATTGACTAGGAGACTTGTAGCTTGGTCTGCTGTTCTGGTCGCTACCAGGAACTTTGACGTTCCGAGATGCTGCAAGAACAGCACCCCTTCATCGCCGACTGTTTCCTCAATGCTGTCGATGATCTCGTCGATCGACACAGTGTCTTCGGGCACGTTGAACGTGAAACAGTGCTCCTTCGGTGGAGTCGGTGGCAGAGGCCTCGACGCCATCTCCGCAGGTCCCCGGAAGGGCCGACGAAAATGGGACAGACTTCCCCAGGGCCTGCCAGCCGGCAGGGCTTCCTGACGTGGAAGAAACGCCGCCGACGAAACGCCGCTGGACGCTAGGTTGCGTTTGCGCACGAAAGCGGAGAGTCTCGATCGAAAGCCTGGGAGACGCTATGCTGACAAAAATGTACTGGCGAAGCTCCTTATGGCATCACCTGGGCGGTTCTCGGTTGTCCATGCATCCTGAGTAGCCAGTAGGCACTGGATTTCGACCTCCAAGGTAGTGCCTGTGTGAGATGTCTCCTGTGCGTGATTAAACAATAAAAAAAATTCACAGCATACATGTAAAATAAAGTGAGCTGCATGTCGCCATGACTCATCGACCTTTTAGTATAAACGCGCCCGATCCCACGTCGTTGATGATGTACTGCGCAGAATTCGCGGAAGATTACCGGTTTACCGACAAACCTCCGAAGCTTCGCCCACTCATTATCATTCACTCCGGGGATATGGTGTCGTCATCTCCAGTTCTCGTCTCGTTTCCGAGAGGGCGCTGTCCCATAGACATAAGTAAGAGACGGTTAGAGTATTGGTGGCAGAAAAGTAGAGATAAAGGACAAAAATGAAGAATGGGGGGAAAATAAGGTCATTCTGCCTTAAGAGGCAGAGATGGACCGTGAATTTATATTTTTCTTTGCTATAATAACATAGATTTAATCATTGTAGATAAGGCATTAGGCCAACACAAAAAGAAAGTTTTTTTTTCGAGCCTGGTGGCAGACATGTCACGCCCCGTTATAAAGTAACGGCTTCGTTGCGCGTAGTGGCAACGGCACACACACAAACATAAACACCATGTGTACAACATTGCGCATGATGTATACGACGGCGACGGGAACGCCAACTACAAAGGAAGGAGGAGGGCAGTGTTTGATCTAAACGAGTGAGTGGGATACCCGCTAGTGGAACCGGTCCGCAACACAGCGGCATTTTAGAGGCCGCCGTCTGAGACCTCTTTACGCGGGTCCAAAGCGCGGCGGGTTGGGGCGGGGAGCCTTTATTTATCATAGAGGTGGTCCGTGGGAGAAAGAGAAAGAGCTATTTTGTATCAACCGTGTTCTCTTGGTGCCTGGCGCCTGCATAATGCGGTCTTCAAGGCTGCGCCTGAGATGCCGTGAATACATGTTGCGCAGGTGTTTGTAACGACGGTCTCCTTACTTCCTCTTAGGGATCCAGCATGCTCCATTTACCTCGTCTGGTTGGGAGATGGCATTCTCTTCATCGCCGTCGTATGAAAAAACGTCATTATAGCTTGATTAGTTCCATCAGTTAAATTGTGCTGGGATCTTTTACAATAATTAAACGGATTTTGTATATTTGGGTCCTGTCATTTCACAGTTTAAGGCATTTCATTTATCTGCATTATCCTTTGCGTGACTTAGCCTACTTTTTTCACTCAAACTGTTTGCAAAAACGTGTTTGTGAGTGCATTTCAGTTGTTATATAGTAATTTATATTGGGATTGCCACATCTTGTTTGTTCCTGACAATTTTCTGACAGCCTATATTGACAATTGTTGCGAACGGATTTTTACGCGGTGAGGTTTGATACAACGTACGTACTCTGGCGCACAGGTACGAACAGGTGCTGCCCGAGCCTTCGCTGAAGACGCGGCAATCACGCGCGGGTGCGGGGTATGCCCGCTGCGCGACCATCAGCGGTTCGTTGTTTCCTCCGAGATTGTGCGCGCGAATATTGGAGCCTTAATGCGCCTTCGCGTTTCGATTACGAATGGCGCTGGTGTCGTGCTATTTTTTTCAAACGCGTCGACGCGTGCTGCTGTGGTCGAGGCCGCAGCATCGTTAACTCGTTGTACTGTGTTCACACGTCCCTCCATGTCCTCGATATCAGACGTCTTATCAATCAAGACTGACACTAGGGCTCCGGGACCATAATGAAATCCTATGAAAGATGGACAAGGACTCCAAGATACGAAGCGGACGGTCTTGGCGAAGAAGCCAGGCCTCACAACGTACCCGCACACCTGCCAACTCTCTGATGTCGACTGCCAGTTGACGATTCCACGGATGCACAGCAAGCGCTCCACGCCGACAGCAGAAGTACGTTCTTCGGTGCTTGAATACATTGAAGAGAAGTACGCCAACCATCTCCAAGTTTTCACCGATGGATCGGTTGACATAGAGCGAGGAGCAAGCGCTGCAGCGTTTGTGATCCCGTCTCTAAAGGTGTCCTGGGCAGCGCGACTCGACAGCGTTGTTTCGTCAACAGAATGTGAAAGCGTGGCAATTCAGGCAGCCCTGAAGAAATTGAAGTTTTGTAGGGAGCAACAAGTTGTGCTACTTTCAGATAGTAAGTCTGCTCTGCAGCGGCTAAAGCATGGGCTGGTTTTGGACCAGTGCACCCAAAGATCGCTACATATCATTAAAGACCTGCGCAGCGCTGGACTAAGCATCAAGTTGCAATGGGTTCCATCGCATGTGGGTATATCGGGTAATGAGGCGGCCGACAGACTTGCCCGGAGTGCTTTGGAATTTAGGCCAACGAAGAAGGCTCCCAGAGACCATCAACATCTTTTAAGAGAAGCTGTTAACAGGCATTTCCATTCTTTATGGGTGACACCTCACCAGCCATGTGTGACGAAAGGGCTAACAAGGGAAAAGGCCTCTTTGCTACATCGCATTCGGACGGGTTCAGCGCGTACACCAGCATGGCTCCACAAGATCAGACTCTCCGCGACGCCACTGTACCCGGCTTGCAAGACCTGTGGTGATGTAGAACATTATTTGCTTAAGTGTCGTGAACTTCACAAAGACCGTCAATGTTTATTTGAAGAACTACAACGTTTAGGCTCGCCACACGACAATGTAAACAATATTGTGTTTCCGCGTGGTCACTGGACATTCAGGAAGGAGGTGTCGCGAGTACTCTTGAAGTTTTTGACCGTTACAGGCCTCGCAGGTGACTGGTGATGAGTGACATTTATGTTGGGATGTGGTGGGGATATGGGGGCCCGGTAAATCACTGTAGGCGGAATAGCTCACAGGCCACCGGTTATGCTTTCTATAGACTTTCTATAGAGCATGCCCGCGTTTCGCTTTCAGAAGGACACTGGTTTCATATGTTGGGAAAAAGAGGAAACCGGGCGGGGCAATTGCCTGCAAATTTCGCAAGGCTAGATCCGCCGGCAGCCTACAACATCCTAACCCTAACCCTCTGATTTGCACGGAAGACTCCCCGATCAAACCTCCTCATTGTGCGGGCACGGCCGTAATCTCCCGAAAAGCACCCCTACCACCATCGCGATGAGAAAACAACAGCAACAAATGACAGCGGTACTAAACTTTCCTGGCCTTTACCTATCGCGTGGAAAGCACTTCTTATGTCACCTTTGCCGCAGTATTATGGTGTAATGTTGAGAAGCGGAGTACGATTAGGAATGGGCTACTAGCGCTCACGCGCCACAACACACCTGGCTCATCAATTACACAGGCGCGCGCGCACCGTATATTTGCGAGTATAAGTATGATCCTTGAAGTCTAAGTAGTTTAATGGCTGTCATTCAGAGGTGTTCATGACGTCGCTGCGGCCCTCATAAACAATAAATCAAAACGTATGCCGACTTTCTCTTGTTGCGTAACAATTTTCCATGTTTTCTGGTGATCCGAATATTTTTTGGTGACCCCATCTGATTAGTATCAATCAGGTTTTGCGGTATGTGGTTGCCACCTTCTTTTTAGTAATGCGGTTATCTAGGAAGAGGAAATGGCAAGGAGGAGCGTGACCTTGCGGAAGCAAACTGCGTTAAGAAAAGCGGAGACTAACTGCATAAGCACACCGTCGATTGCCTCCTTGAAAAAAAAAAATGCAGTATTTTGCTACGACGGCAAGAAAGATGATTGTGTATTGTTTCTTTCGCCTGGCGACGTCGTAGGGCGATACTGATGCACTCAACATGGATTGTGAGGATTCCTGTTTAAATGTCTCCTCTCCCTTCAATAAAGTCACAGTTAGTTCCAGCGTTGTGTGTCTGCCTTACTTCTTGGGCACCCGTGCTGTTGCTGGCTTTTCTTCAAGCAAATTTGCATGTGTAGTTTTGATACCACCGATTAGTACGCCCTAAGGGCAGGCTTTCGAAATGAAAAAAAAAATGAATCTCGGTGCTCAGACACTCACGCACACACACAAACGCACATATACGCTCACACACATTGCTTGATCGAGTTCCATGAAGACCTCCACAATACAAAACTAACGAGAGTACGAACACGCTCCTTATTTCTAATATTTTGGTGGGTGTATCTCCTTCAAGCAATTCCTCGGAGAAGGCCGGATCCCTGCTGTTCTGAACTCGCAAATCATAGAGGTAGCTCTGTTCTTGCAAGGAATTATTTGAACAAAAAAGACAAAGTTTGCTAACTATGTAATTTCTGGTACATTGAGAGAAATATTCGGTAAGGTCTGAGGTCAAAGACAGAGGAGCGCCAGCCCCCTGATTGTTTGATATAAAGGTAAAAGCGGGATGATATGTGAACTTCCAAGCACATGAGCGGTTGCGCGAAAGAGAGTGACATCAGACATGTGTCCGTTCAAAAAAAAAAGCATACGTCACATCTATATAGCAGAATTAATGTGTCACTGACACACAGGCACACCCATCCCCCCGAATGTGAAAAACTTTAACCCTTTGCAGGTCGTCCTATATTTTTGACATGGTGATATAAAAATC